>VZUA01100461.1:0-27277 GCA_013401035.1 Horornis vulcanius
TTTTGTTTTTGTTTTTGTTTTACAGAGAAGAGGCCAAAAGTAGTTGTAGCCAGCTGCAGGCGGGCAGTAGCCACGTGCCCCATTTTCCACGCTGTGGGCACCCCTGGGGGTGCAGGGGGTGCCCTGAAGGAGCCTTGGCCCGGAGGGCTCTCCCCGAGCAGCACTGAAATAGGTGCTGGGGGAAGCTGCCTGCGGCTGGCTAATGAACTATTGCGGTGTGTATTCCAAATGAGCGCGTAGTGATGGGAGTTAGATGGCAGCTCTGCTAGCGCAGGGCTCTGCCCGTGTCCGGAACGGGGAGCTCCCCGAGGCAGGCGGGCAGGGCCGGCGCTGGGGGTCCCTCCGGAGGTGCTCAGGGTTTAGGGCACTGTGTCCCGGCCGTGTGCGGCACCGAGCGAGCTCTCCCGGCTGGGACTGCGACTCCGCTGGGGAGCGACTCGGCGGCTGGCGCTCCTCCTCCCCGCAGCTGTGCCGTGAGGGGCGGAGGATGAGGAGGGCGAGGAGGATGCCCCGTGCCCGCCGAGGCAGCCGAGCTGGCGGCGCCGCCTCCCCCGAGCGGCGGCCCCCGCCTCCCCCTGCCTCAGCGCCTTAAATGCCTCGGCCGCGGCGGCAACAAAGGCGGGCGGCGGCTGTGAGTGAGGGGCCGGCTGAGAGTCGGCGAGGCCGGGCTGGTGGTGAGTGACTGACGGTCGGTAGTGAGTGAGGGGCAGCGGGTCCGGGCTGGGCGGTGAGTGAGCCACGGAAGCTGGGTGAGGGCCGAGGGGCCGCGGGGGTCGCAGGTGCCGCGGGAGGACGGGAAGGGCCGTGCCGTGCCGTGCCGTGCCCGGCCCGGTCCGGTCTCGCCGCCCTCGGGACTCTCAGCTCCGGGATGCGAGTGGGCTCTGGTGGGCAGCGTGGGGCGGACGAGCGCCAGCTCCATTGTGCCGTAACTTTTGTTAATTCTTACTGTTTATGTTTATAACCTCATCAGTATAAATTTCTAACAGCGGCAGATGTGTATGGCGGCGGCTGCCCGGGGTGCCTGTCCCCTGCTCCTACTGCTGTCCCCGCTCGCTGGGGATTTGGCAGCGCTAAAGTCCGTGTGGCTGCGGAGCCCGCCCGGTGGCGGCCCCGAGGGGGAGAGGGTGGGCGGGGGATGAGGCAGACCCCGGTCCCTGCCTGCCTCCGGTTTGTGCTCACCCTCGCCTGAATTTGACAGATCCCTGCTGGTCTGGGTCAGCCCGTAGGGACCCGCGAGTCGCAGCAAGGGATTTACTCTGTGAGTAATTTTAGAAGTAGCTGCATTCGTCTCTACTAGCGCACAGCAGGTCAGGCTGCGGAGAGAATAAATAATGTGTAGCGTGGTTTTTGTGCCGCCGTGTACTAGTCTTTCAGGGCAAATCTCTGTTGCTGCATTTATGAGCCCCCGGTAAATCACGGCAGTGGATGGGGAGCAGGGTCTGAAGGAGTGGGAATTGCTACTGTTTTATGTTGTTTCCCTATTTGCTTGCTGCAACTGGATCTAATCACTGACAGTGTCAAAACAGAAATATCTGCAAGGGGAAAGGTGCCATGGCAGAGCAGCTGGATGTAGCAGGAGATTTTCTTGGCTGTGAGGGAGTGAGAAACCAGAGCTGCCTGTTAATGTGTGAGGAATGAGTATAACTCTCTCTGCGTGACTCTTCCTTTGGTGGCACCCTCACAGGACTACACTTGCCTAAAGACTGGTAGCTAACCTGGAATACTTCTTCTGAGCTGGGATAACTTTAAATAGATGGGAGTGTTGTGCTGCAAGGCTGCATCATCCTCCTGCTCTCAGAGGCGGGTTAGTGGAAGGAGACCCCAGCAGAATGGGGTAAGTGTACATAAGATGCATTGCTGAGGGGGAAGGGGACAGCTTTCTGTCCTCAGATTTTGCTGCCAAAACTGACTATTGTACTGACCTTGGCTGTGCATCTTGGAAAGTTCTCCTCAACTCCTGGTGTCGAGGACAAAATACACTCATCTCTTGTGTTTCATCATGGTGCCTTGGGTCACTGTGTCAGGGAAGGTTTAGGTGGAGCTCCAAATGCCTGAGGAGCTCATATAGATAGGAGTGATGCTAGACCTTCCCCAGGAGGATGAATATTAGCAGGAAAAAATCTTCCCCAAAAGGCCCCTGGGACAGAGGCCAAGAGTGTCTAATGAGGCAGACTTTTCCTGTTAGCTGCACTTCTTGATGTGGGAGGGTGAGGGCCTGGGGGGTTGGAGTGAGGCGATGTGGGGATCTCAGAGGGCAGGCAGCCCATCACCACATCTGCTCTGCTCTGGGCAGCTCACCTGGGCATAAACCACTGCTCTGGAGGTGATGTAGCTGCTGAGTTGAGGCAAATAATCTGTTTTCTCCTGGCTCAGAAAATAAATTGGTTTGGTTTGGTGATGGTGCTGTCGGGATGAGCAGCTCTGTAGTGCCAAGGTGTGTGCTCTGTTCGTGTTGGGGACAGGACAGCTGTGCAAGGCTGCAGCTTGGCTCCAGATAAATCTATCCATGGCTTCTCTTCTCTCATTTAATGGTTGCTTCTTTTAGGGAAGCTAAATACAGTGGAAGGAGCTGTGTTTCGTGGGTTTAGTGGGAACATTGTGGGGTCCTCTGCTGAAATCTGTGCCTCTGGCAAAAGTGGCGTGTGGCCTGAAAATAGAGATGGGCACATTAGTGAGCTGCAGTGCTCAGCTGTGTGTGTGTATGTGTCTCCTGCTAGCAGCAAACGTGAGGGTAGGTTTCAGAAAAGAGAAATATCTGATCATATCCACTTAATTCCTGGACACTGGAATATTTTTTGACATGGCTTTTGAGCAGGCTGCCCACTCTGGTGGCTGCTGTTTTTGTGCTCTGTAACTTGGTTAAAAATCAAAGAGTGGGAATGCAGGTGCATCATTGTTCACAGAGACCTAGTTTTCTAGGGACAAAATAGGTGAGTACTTAAACCTTGTTTTGAAGTGACTGCTGGTGGAGTCCTCTCCTACAGGAGCTGGGAATACTTGAGAGGAGTTAAGAGATGCCAGTATGAGGTGGGCAGGGGTGGTCTAATGAAGGCCGGAGCAGATGCAGCCAGTAATGTTCTGTATCTGAAGTGTCCTTGAAACAGTGGTGTAAGAGAAACTGCTTCAGAAGCAGATCACTGTGCTCTCAGAGGTTTATGTCCCTGTGGCTCTGTTGGAGGGCGGGCGGGCACTGAAGGGCAGCCCTGTGCCGAGGGCTGTGTCCCACACCCACACAGAAACCTCAACCACAGCACCTGGTCAGCACAGTCTCACCCAGCTCCTGTCCTGCTCCAGGCTGGAGGAACCAGGGGATGGTAATGGATCAGGTTGTGCTGCCCTTTGCTCTCAGGCGGACTGATGTGGAGGAGATGATTGAACTCAAGTTCTTTGACTGCCAGTGCTTCTCCTCACTCCCTTTCCCTGTTGCATTGGCAGTTTTTGGAAGGACAGAAATGATGCTGCAGTCGTGGTCCTCGTCCCTTTCCACAGGAGAGATGCAGTGACATGCTCAGCCACCAGTGAAAATGTCGTTTTCCTGTTCTCTACTGAACATTCATAAAGATCACTGTAAAAGGCCTGACAGAATTGTTTTGATGATCTTTTACAAAGTATCCAGACCTTTTTCATAGCATTCAGATTTTGGAAGAGTGATGTAAATCACAATTCTGCACAGGATTAGCAATCAGAGAGCATTATGAATCAGTCTGATACTTTGTCTTAGCCATAGCCCTTCTTAGAACGCTGACCTACATATTACAGCTTTCACTGCTTCACCAAGGACAGGCTTTGCTTCTGAGTGTAAGGTGGCCCAGCAGCTGGACATGTTTGTGTTTGAAGAACATTCCTGGTGGCTTCAGATGTGCTTGAAGTCTGTGCTGCTTGACTGGGTAACTTGTCAATGAAGTGTGAAATACAAGTGGTTCCTTTCAATGTTCTTTTAATTATAATTGTGCTGATGAAAAAGCTAGAAGATGAAATGAGATGCTTTCTGTATAAAGTGCTCTTAGATGTTGAGCCAGCAGGGATCGTTGTTACCAGATCCTCTAATCACTTGTGTGATTAAAAACCTTGGAAAAACTTACACGTTTGTGCCGCTTGCTTGTAGGTAAAAATGAAGGTTTATTGCCTTTCTGAGTGTGTGCCGCAGCTCAGCCTTTGGTGAACTCAAAGCTTCTGTAAAATCCCTCCCTGTGGGTCACTGATGGCACTGAATGTGAATGCACATCTGCTTGTTCCACTTGCAGATGAGTTTCCCTGCTGATTCCCAGAGCAACGAGGTGAAGGATGATAAACAAGGAGAGTCCAGAACCCTGTCTGCACAGCAGTGACTTGGCTGATTTAAGGCAGCACTTAAGCCCATTTCTACCTGTCATTATGATTCCAGGTCTGCAGGATAGATTCTGTGGTTTGAAGGGTGCTGGGAAACAATGAGAAATGCATGTACTGGTGTGTGTATGCTTGCCGGCACGTACCAGTAGCATGGACCATGGTGAAAGTCTTTCCAATGGAGTGTGGTACAGCAGCATGTTCACAAGCAGATCTTGGGTATGGAACATAATTTGGTTCTGTGGGTGTCCTGTGAAACCAGAACAAAGGAGTTCTGCACAGTAGTTTTTTGTCTCAGCAGGTTGCAAGCGGTGCCTTTGCTTGGTTTGGGTTTGCTGGTCCCTCTGCAGCATTTGAAAGCTGCCTGGAGTGCTTGGATTGGTGCGTCTCTGAAATTAAGAGCTCTGCCACCAAATCATCTGATGGTTTGCAATGTTTGCTTGTGGTGTGTCACTCAAGTTCCCACAACATCCATTCTCAAACAGAGGTTGATGTAGATAGCTGCAGCACAGCATCTTGCAGTTTCTTTTTCTATAAATAGCTAAAACAAAAAGGTCTGTTTGTGAGATTGGAAACATTGCGCATAATATCTCACCTTCTAACAACAGGATGCTGAAGTGCAGGGAGGCCACTGCTTTTCTACCTTGCCTCCAGTGCCCCAGACTCCTTTGCCTGGGAATGGTTTGTCTGTACAGGCAGAAGGGAGCTCTGTGCCAGACTGCACTAACATTTCTCTGTGCTCCTGATGTGTGTTAGCTCTGGGAACTGGCAGCTACTGAAAATGAGCTGAGCAAAGCTGCTCCTGGTACCTCAGTGCTGCTGGGGAGGTGGAGAACCTGAATGCACCCAGCACAGGATGCCAATCTGTCTGGCTGTGCATCCCACACCCATCCTTGGGCACTGCTGGGCATGTTTGTCACAGAGCCCAGCTTGTGCCTGGGACTCCTGGGGCTGGGGGAAACTGGAAACAAGCTAATGCTCCCTTCTTAAATATTGCATCCATTCTGCTTGCAGTGGCTGCAGCAGCTTGGATTTGCAGCTGTAACATTTTGCAGAAAAATAAAAGTTGTTGATAGCAGTGATTAATTTTTTAATATGCATTGCAGCTTGCCCTTTGTGTCTTTGTGGTGCAGCATTTGCTGATTAGGAAATCAGAGGGGTTCCAATCTACCTGACTGTGTTCACTGGATTTTCTGCAAATACCCTGTGTGTGCCAGCAGGGTCCCAAGTGTGTGGGGAGAGTGTGATGACCCTCACTGGGATGGAATGACAATAGAAAATGCCACAGCAGTTGTGCAGCAATGACAGCTTTCTAAAATGGATCTCCTGGGGACTAAAAGACATCTGTGGTCCTGGTTTCCCCCTGCTAATCTCAAGGACTTGATTTTACATTGAAATAACAATTAATGTACAACATCAGAGTAATGACTTATTTGTTCTAAATTTGTTTGTAAGGTGGAATCCTTAGGAAAGGCTGCAAGCAGAGCTCTGTTGCCCAGGCTGCTCTCTGCCAAAGGCACAGAGCATCCCAAAAGCAATTAGTTTATATCTCAAATTAATAAATTAGTAATAAACTTCTGAGAGAAGATGTCTTCACGCTGGGAGCTGCATCGCTTAGCAAGACTGAAAATTTGGGTGTGATCCTTTGTTAACTAAGTTGATTTAATGTTTATTTTATTTGGTTGGTGTTTGATTTTCATCTCCTTCCCTCACAGTTTAGTTCTTACTAAATTCAAGATTTTACTTTGGTCCAGGGATGGATGGATGATCACTGTGTTAATTCTTGGTTGTCCCTGTGACCTGGCTGTGGTCCTGCCATTCTTTGTACTTGCAAAGGGTCTTAAAGAAATTAGAAATTTAGATGTACAGTACTGTAATTGTTGGGCTAAAACCTCCCTGTTGGTCTCACGAGACCCTACCTGGAGGGCTGCACCCACCCAGCCTGGGGTCCCCAGCACAGGGAGGACACTGCCCGAAGAGGCCACCAGGATTATTAGAGGGATGAAGCACCTCTCCTGTGAGGAAAGGCTGAGACTATTGGGATTGTTCAGCTGGAGAAGGGAAGGTCTCAGGGTGGCCTCACTGTGGCCTTCCAGTGCCTGAAGGGAGCCTACAGGAAAAGTGGAGAGGGACAGGACAGGGAGAAATGGCTTCAAACTGACAGAGATTAAGTTTAGATTAGCTATTAGGAAAACTTCCCTGCAAGGGTGGTGAGGCCTTGGAACAGGGAAGCTGTGGATGTCCCATCCAGGGAAGTGTCCCAGGCCAGGCTTGGATGGGGCTTGGAGCAGCCTGGAAAAGTAGAAGGTGTCCTGCCCATGGCAAGGGGTTGGAACAAGATGATCTTAAGGTCTTTTCTAAGCCAAAACCTTCTAGGATGATTCTATGATACTTTATGTTTTTTGGGTTGCTTACATTTTTATATGAATTTATATTTGTACTTCTCCAGCTCTTACTTCTACTTCTCCAGCAAAGCTTCAGCGTGTATAATTGTCAGGGAGTTCGGCGCTTTGTAAGTGATGTCCATTAGCAGAAACATAGAAAAGATGGAAAAGTTGTGTTCTGGTTCCTCTGGGCTGGTATTTCACAGGTAATTCTGATGAATACTTTATATATTTTGTGAGAGTCTGGAAGGTGCTGGATGGGTTTTGCTTTCATCCAGATGATGATGTCTGTGGGATATGAAGCTTGTTTCTTATTAACAGCTGTTCTTGCAGTCTTGAAATCCACTTTTCACAAATGCTCATGTCTGTGAGAGTGTTGCTTTCTTGGGAAGATCATCAGAGAGTGACTGGTTGTGTCTTAACAAATTCCTTCCTGAGCTTGATAACGTTTATTTAGTGAGGTGTGTAGCTGCCTAGGGAGCTGCCATGCACCTTTCTGAACAGAACCCATTGTGGAGGGAAACCTCCTCCCCAGTAAGGAGTGTGTTATGACTTGCCTCCAGTGAATGCTGCAGGGACAGTGTTCAGTTGGACAGGGATGGCATTCAGGGTGAAGGAATTGGGAGCAGAGATTAAATAGTCCCATGGATGTGTTTTAGTATTGGAGGCAGGGGGATTCCCAAAGGCAAAAATGGAATTGGTAGAAATAAGCGTTGCTTGTGCCTGTGACATGGAAAGGTATTTTTAGAGGTATGGGAGTCCCCAGTTGGAGAGGAAGGAAGAGCAATGGCTGGAATGCCTTGTGTGGTGAGTCAGTCAGACTCTGCTAGTGGGACAAAGTGAGGGATCGCTGCCATTTTTAGGTTCCTCAGATTTAATTTAATGCTTGTTTAAAGAACAGCTGTCTTGAATCCTGCAGACTGAGCAGCTACCTGTGGATTGAATAGTATGAAAAGGTGATGGAGCCTTGGAGTTGGGCAGTGGTTCCATGTGCTGTGTGCATGGAGCACTGCCAGGCTGCCTGCTTTACCAGAGGAGTCTGAACAGAGCAGAAAGCTGGGGAACTGCCTGGATGCAATGTCATTTTCTGTAGATTTATCTGCTAATTTTCAGAGCAGTTGTTACTTGCGTCTCCTGTTTTATTCTTTTATAACATAGTGTGGGTGTGGAGTGGCAATTATTTTAGGTTCTCTGGATGTGGCTCAGCAATTTCAAATATGGTTAGAAGTGCGTTTTTAAAAATTGAGGTGCACCCCTTAAAGTCTGCACCAGGGGTAGCAGTCAAATTAATTTTCAAGTGTGACATAGCTCCCCTCTCCCTTTCCACTCTCAATTTTGGAAACTTCTTACCACTTTGTAAATCACTTTGCAAAACACCCATCTCTTTCAGATGAACTACATGTTCTAAGGTAAGAAGTTTGCCTGATTATTAGAGGAGTGCATTTGGGTAACTATTTATTAAATATTCATTGATTAATTGCTTAATTAGGCAGGTAATCATATGCTTGCAATCTAAGGAGAAAAAAAATTCAGAAAGGTTAATTAAGGAATGGTTAGAAAATTTGATGTCAGAAATGGTATTAAGTTTCAGCCTGGACCGTCTTAATTAAAATTAGATAAGTTCATGCTGGAAGTGAATGGAAATGAAGGAAATTTAAGCTTACCATGGCTACAGATGTGGGAGTGGTACCAAGGTCAGTAATGCATATTAACTCATACTTTTTAAATTAATTTCTGGCATTAATATGTCTTGATTTTTCCCATCTGTCTTCACGCAGACTACACTCTGGAAGCCTCACTCATCTGAGGTATTGCAGAAATGCCTTTTTTCCCCTCTACTATTCCTTTGCAACCTCTGAGCTGAGATTTTACGCTGGGTGAGGAGGGCAAATCAAACCCTGCAGGTGATGTTTCAGATGCTTAATTGTGCACCTAAACATTGTCTTGCTGCTGCCAGCGCTTCACATCTGTGAGGTGTTCTCAGGCGTAAAAGTCGTGTCCTGCCTCGGCGGGGTGGAAATCAAGGGCAGAAACACCCTGCCTCGGCGGGGCGGCTGCCTCCGAGGCTGCGGGGCAGGAAGGCAGGAAGGCGGTTCTGTCACCGCCGCTTGTCCTGGCTCAGCCCTGCACGGCCGAGCCTGAGCCCGTCTCATCACCGCGGCCGGGAGCTGATCGGGGGCTGAGCTCATAGAACCAGTCGCTGCTGTCAGAAGATCTCTAGTCTTCTTCCCACATTCTGCGCACGTGGATTTCCCCTGGTTGCTGTGACTCCCTAATCTGGAGGAAGACAAACATGGGGTGTGGTTTAACGCCACTCAGGGCTCCCAGTAAGGGGGGCAGCAGCTGTGAGCTGGTTGCCAGCCCCCCACTCCCCTGGGTGCTTGTGCTGTTCTTGGCCAGCTGGTGCAGACTGCAGGATGGTGGTGATGACTTTTGGGGAGTGTGGGCCTCCATGGCTGCTTTAAGCTCACCTGCCAGGGTTTCAGTAACCACAGGCTGTGTTTGTTGCTTGCTTTTTTCCATCAATTTTTCTGAAGTGAAAAATTCAGAGTGGGTGCGAAGGTGATCATACTCTGCTTCTCCTCATCTGAGATTGCCCCACAGGCATATTTAATGCTGTGTCTTACAGCCTTGATGTTGTTTTAGGGCATTTCCTTTAGCCAAATACCTAGCCAGCCATATGCTCCAAGAAACTTTCTCCTCCTTCCAGTAGTGTTTCTTGTAGCCCCTTTCAGCTCCTGCCAGATTCCTAAGTGGCTCCTAGACAGCTTTTGGTCTCTCTGGTCCTTGAGCATTTTCTAGCCCTCCCACATCCTTGGCTTTCTTTCTCTTAGGTTTTGTGAAAACAAACTCCTGGGGGGAGAAAAATTCAAAACCAAAAATACCACCATGAAAACCCCTACCCACTCTCCAAATGTCCAAATACATTCTGCCTCTTTCCTATGTAGTTGCACTTACTATTTTTCACAAAACTGAATTTAGCTGTTGGTGTTATCAGTAGTTCTAATGAAATTTTTTATAGCCAGTTACCAGGAGACTATTAGCTGTGTGTTTGTGTCCAAAAGTAGGTGTAATGGTTCAGAGCAGATGAGCTGCAAAAACTACCCCCTTAAAGGCCTATGGAGAAGCTAATTTGGTGTTGCTCATTGGAGAAAGAGATTCTTTATCTCTGGTTTGGGGAGGAGGATCAAGGAAGTTCAGTTCATCCTGAGCAAGATGGGTTTGAAATGGAAATATTGGTCTTTGCAGTACCTGGGGAAAGCAGCGAGAAGGTTTGGTTAGTTGTGGGAAAAGGATCCTGCGGGGGCATTGCTGGGATGAGGCTGTGACTGGATGAGAGATTGGATCAGCCACACCTTGCACAGGTCATCTTCCTCCATGGCCACGGCATAGCTCCTGTTTGATCTGTGCCTCTGGAGACTGGCTGTGTCCCTGTTGCTGCATCTTATCCTGGAAACGTGTGGGAGACAAAGTCCTGCTTCAGCTTGCCTTGCGACAGGTGAGTTTCTCTGTTCCTGTAAGTCCAATAGCAGGGGGTTTCCTCTCTAGGGTATTCCAATAGTGTCCTGATAGCTGGGTCTCTGTTTCCCCTGGCCTGTGGCCAACCTAGCAATCAATTCCTACCCCTGTTCTGGGTAGCAGAGGTTGAGGTCTGGCAGCAGTGATCACATCAATCTCAGATCCCTGACTAAGGCACCACCCAAGTGCCCTTGCTGCTCTCTGTGCTCTTGGTTCCTGAGCCTCTCTTCTGCAGAAGGGATGGGTTTGTGTTTCTTGCTCTTCTGTGCTGCTGAAGTTATGGTATTTGCACAGAGCCAGTTCCTCTGAGATGATGATCATTCTTCTGTTCTAGCACAAGCTGCCAGCTTACAGGATTATTTGCCAGTGGTCTGCAGTAGCCCTTGACTTGTCCTAGAATTTGCTTTAGTAAGAGGCAATAGATCTTTTATTAAAGTGGAAGGACTTCTGTATTTTCTCTGGAAGTACAGAAGGGGTTGCAAAGCTAGGCTCACAGAGGGCAGGACAGCTTTTAAGTTATACAGCCCAAATCTGACCTCTGTGTGCACTGCATGTTCTGATTGTGTGGTTCCACAGCTGCTGCTTGTCTTGATGCTGACTTGCTCATTGTGCATAATCGATCTGTTTTTGTGGTTGTTTGGTGGGGTTCTCGTTTTCCTTTTTGGAGCTCTGAGGCTGTGCTTTACTTGCATACTTAAGCCCTGCCCCAAGGACAGAAACACAAGTTGTCCAATAGGCTTCTCTGTGGGTCTGCTCATAAATGTCTGAGCAGCTGCAGTTCATGGTGTGTTTGTGGGAGAGCAGCTCTGTATAAATGGGGAGCTGAGGCACACACAGGGTACTCAGCCAATTCTGGGTGCTCTTCTGGGAAGCTGACAGGAATTGTCTCCTCTTAATTTCTGATGTCCATGGAATGGAGTTCTTTGGCTGAGAGCTCAGCCCATGTACAGACCTGGTCATGGGTCTGTCCTTCTGCAAGGGTCTGGCAACAACGGATGTGAGAAGTTTATTTTAAGATTTGCTTGATTTCATAGCAGAGGTAAAAGAAGCAAGGTAGGAATCACTTTTTTGTCAGCTTTCCAAGACTGCTTCTGGTTTTTGTGCTTTATTTACTACGCCTTAAAAAAAAATCTGCTGGAAAGAAACCCACCCAGATAGAACCTTAATTCAGCGCTGTTATTCAGTGATCACTTCTGCTGTGTGAAAGGAGTATGCTGTGACAAAATGAGGGGCAGGATTAGATCTTTTTTTGTGTGTTTTATGGATAGAGGAGAGGGCTGGGCTGTCCACCACACAGGCTCACCCTGCTTGAATCATCACCAGGCAGTGCTAATGGAGCATTGTCCTCCCTGTGGAGCCTCGGTAGGGAGGGTAGGCTATGCAGATGGGTTTTGTTGGCTGGCTGACACCAGTGACCAGGGGAACCATGGGTTCTGCCAGTGACCCAGGAGCAGGTATTGGCTCCAGTCATTGCTTCTCTACAAGCCTGCCTTCCAGTCCTTGCCTTAGTGGTCTTCATGGACCTGGTCCTGGTCTGAAGCTCCTCAGCATCTCATTCCACTTCTTGTCTGTGGTGTTGTCTGGGTTTCACATCCTGTTCCCCTGTGTCTGGTAGACGTGCTCCATGCTGGTTTCTTTATTCCTCACACCTTCTCATCTGGCTGATGTCACCAGAGGGTACTGCTGTCCCTGCCAGTGGTGGCATTGTTTGTGTCCCTGTACCCCAGCCAGTGTCTGTGACCTCCCAGCCCTGCTGGCCCCCATCTGCGCCTCTCTGCTGTGGGACCTGGGGGCATTCCTGGCTGGTGCTCTGCTCTGCAGAGGCTTTAATGATTTTCCATTTAACTGTGATTAACCTGACAGGCAGGGCTCTGCTTATTGCATTCTGGAAGCATTGTGGTGTCAAGGTTTCTAACTTTGGGATGAATCAGCATTAACAATTAAGCAATGAACAAATACCACTTTTTTTTTACATGGTGACAGCAGGATGTTTTCCTCTGCCAAAGCATCCATCAGGCTATTGGTTAAACTGTAGCTGGTAAGGTGGGAAGGAGAAATAATTCCTCACTCATAGAAAAAAGGTAAGTCATAAGTCTCCATCAGCTGCCAGTGGGAGGGATGCTGAATGACAGGGGAGGCTGTTGCATCCTCCTCCTCCTGGTCCCTGGTCTGGTGATTACTGGATGTTAGTGCAGAGACCTGTCACACTGGAGACTGGGTGTTACTAGAGTGTATTAAATCCTTTCAGGCAGACAAATTCACCTGGGCTGGTAATTAATTTACAGCACTCTCCAGGATCTTTCCATATAGATCCTCTTAGGAGAGAAGAAGAATTCATGATAAATTAACGAAAATTTTTATAATGTTCAGAATTAGGGGATCATTTTTGGCCCCTACATAACCTTGTCATCTTTGAAGCTATTGTCTCTTTTATTATTTATCTACTTGTGTTCCTGATGGGGAAACTTGCCACATAGAAATGTTGTGTTGATGAATTCCTTATACTCTGGTTTGACCAGAAGGAAAGGAGGCCTGTTCGCTCTCGTGCTCACAGCTCTCAGAACAAGTGCTGAGAATTCAAGCTGTGCCAAGGGACACTGCCCACCCTGCAGCCTGTGGCTCTCAGCACCCAGCGTAGGCTATGTGCACGTCTGGAAGGTGCTGGGCTGTCAGAGGTGCTCCTGAGCAGGCACTCCTGCTCTCCTGCGCGGCACGTGTCCATCCCCTCGATCCTTTTGCCTCCCATTTTGCCCCATTAGCAGGAAGGAGTGGGTGGATGTCTGGGAAGCTCCCATGTCCCCAGCCTGGCTGCTGTGCTTCCTCATACAACTCTGTGACTGCCCAGGCTCTGCCACAGCAGCAGTTCCACTGCCTCTGGTGGCACCTCTGGACTCACTTTCCAGGCATGTATAAAGGCAGACTTCAGCAGGGAGCAGGTAGCTGGAGTGGATTGTTGTATGTTTCTAAAACTGCTGCCCCTGAAGAAGTGTGGCCTGGCTGGACAACCAGTGTGCTGGCCTTGTTCAATTTTCTGTGCTTCTCTGCATCCCTTTTATCTCCTGTTTGCATCATTTTTCTCACTTAAATGCACCCTTTCTGCAGGCCACAAAGGCTGGTGTGAACACAGCCTGCAGCAAGGGGATCCTGCTGAGCTTGCAGGCTGGGGACTTGCTAGCCTGGCATGTGAACCTGCTGGGGCTCTGGCTCACCATTACTCATCCATTCTTCCTGGACTGCCTTACAGCTGTCGTGGGGGTCTGCCTGTGCAAATTTCCTCACTTGCTGTGATGGCTGACCTCTTGCTCAGTGAGGTGCTTCTCAAAGATGCAGCTATGCTGAGGTACTGCTGCAGGCTGGCGGACACCAAGAATGTTATTTTTTCAGTCCAGCAGGTAGCTGTTGCTGTTTTTTTCCTTTTGACCTAACCCTCAAGCATCATTCTAGCTTTACTCTCCCTTACCTGGCAGGAAACTTCACTAGCCCGTGCTTGTGGGTAGGGCATTGTGTGCCAATGTCTCTTTGCATGGGCAGCACCTCTCTTTTTAATACCTTCCTCTACCTCTCTTTTTCCCCGTCTTCCTCCTTTTCTTCAACACACAAAATGTATAAAATCTAAGCTTGCCATTTTCCCACTGCTTTGGCTCCCCTGCTGTGGTGTGCTGCTGTGGGTTAGGGTCCCTTGGATGATTCAAGCTGGCAGTAGTTTGGGATATGGACATACTGGGACCTCTTGCAAAGCTGTGAGTGCTTGGGCTCCTTAGTGAGAGCAGAAAGCTGAGCTGCTGGACTCGAGGTGGAGCATGTGCCAGGCCATGCACATACACTGGAAACTTGCCCAGGGCAGGATAATTATGGGAGGTAGTGTTTCCTCAAGCAGACCGTGTGCTCTTGCTTGCTAAACAGTCTTGTGATTAATATCTTATTTAAGAGGATTTTAGGACATGTGCTGCAGTTACACTGAGTTTCTTTTACAAGTAGGGGAGAGGTTAGAAATATAAACTCTGTAAAGGCTCCTTTGTGTTTCCAGCAAGGGTCACAGGTAATTGCAGCGCATCGCTGCTCTGTTGTGTCAGAGTAGGCAATAGGTTCTGCTATGGATGGTTCAGTGGGAGAGGGATCCTTGAAGGGCTTTGCACATGTTTTTGTGCAGGCTGCATTCTTGAGCTCTCCTTAGGGACCCATAGCTCTGGCACTAAGGGTAAGCTCTTCTGCCCTGATGTCAGCATTACCAGCTAGCCCTGGCTCCTGGCTTTAAACTCTGGTGAGTTCTGCAGCCAGCAGGTGTTCACAAGCAGATTTTGCCTTCAAAACAAGGCTCTGTGTGGTGTTTTACTCAAGTAATATTTCAGGGTGTCAGCAGCTCGATTGTTGGCCTTATCCAGGACACACGGTGGGGATACAGCACTATGTGCATATGCTCTGGGTGTTTCTGTGCTAATTTGCTGTGTGGTCATGGCTGGTGGTTGTAGTCTCCTGTCCAGTGGTTTCTGGTCAGTCTGATGTGGCTGTCTAACATCTTCACCCTAATTTCTTTCCTAGGCTAGAGAACTCAATTAAAAGGGACATGGGAGCATGAAGAATTGCACGAAGAGTACGGATGTGCTGCCTGTGGTGACATCTCCTACAGCTCTTACCTGGCAATCTGCTGCTGCCTGGAAGGAATTGACAGGAACCTCTGTGGACAGCAAAGGAACCTGGAGATGAGGGTGATGACCATGACTCTTCCTCTTTTTTCTTCCCTGCCCTTTTTCATTTCCACGTGTCTTCAGCAAGAGCAGGGCTGCTGTCAGCATGACAGTGTATGTCAGCATGCAGCAGACATACATTGAGGCACTGCTGTTTGCACTGAGGCTGTCTCATGTAATATGCAGAGTTGGGAGGATAGTAAAATGGGGAGGGTTCCCTGACACTCCCTTAGCAACTATCCTATAATTCTTTTAAAGCAAAATAAAACACTTATTCTGCTTTTTGTGGGAGCCCTTGTAGAAGATGATGTGTATTGGTTGGGTGCCAGAGATAAGAGTCTGATACCCAGTGTTTATTCTGACTCTCATAGAATTAAAATGAGATGGGTACTGGGGCTCATTTTGATAATGCTTTCTATAGAAATCGTTTGGGGATTTTGCCTTTGGCTCTAGGTTAGAGTAATTAGCTGCCTACTTGCACAGCTGACCTCTGCTGATCATGCCTGAAGTGCTTCTGTTGGTGGTGCCACTAGTCTTCCTATCACTTCCCTACTGGCATCCTGCCCCTTATCACAGCACTGCAAACCTTTGACTGTTGCCTTCAAGGATGACTAGCATCATGTGAGCCCTTGCAGTGGCTATTGCTGATGCTGGGACCTCCCTTTTTCTCCCTTTTTTTTTTTTTTTTTTTTTTTTTTTTTTTTTTTTTTGCATGGAAAAGCTAACTTGATAGGAAGCACTTTTAGAGGCAACTGTAAGTATTTTGTGTATGCCTCTTATGTGTGAAGGAGGTTTGGGAGGACCTCATTGTGTAGCTGCTTCTCTAAATATTTAACTTGCTGGCGTCGAGAGTGCCAGCTCTTGCTCCTTACTTCCTCTTCTGCTGGAAACATGCTAATGTCCTCTCCTCCATTTAAAACCTGATCTTTAATATGGAAAATGCACCACCCTTTCTTACTTTCTGGCTGAGCAACACTTCTCCCTCCCAGTGTTGTGTTACCTTTAGCATTGCAGACTGTAACACTTGGGCAAGGGTGGTGGAGTTCCAGCAGCCTGCTTGCCTAGGGCCTGCTGGATTTCTAACCCCAAAGAGAGCAGAAAGCAGACAAAATTTGCACAGAGTTAAGACAGAGCAGTATGGAGCCTGGGGAGCATTGGCAGGAGTGGGAATGCTCTGCTGGAGGTAGGTGAGTGGAAAAGAAAAAGCACAGCCCATTGCCTTGAGCATCTCTGGCAGCTGCCCTTTTTATGGGGAAAGAAGAAAACTAAACTGGAGACAGCTTGATTTCTGGTTAGGTGGGATTGGGGTGGAGAATAAAGGATTAAAGAAGCAAATCAGCCAATCCTCTGCTGCAAAACTTGTTGTTTTGGTTGTTGTACAGAAACAAAGTTTTTTACTTCTGTTTTTCTTCCTTGTTCCTCTGTGGAAGCCCTCTGCTCACTGGACAAAGATGTGACTTGGGGTGTGATGCTGGGTGAGCTGGTGAGGTGGCTGGATCTCATGTGGACATGGGATTCATCCTCTCTGAGGAGGGCACACCCAGTGTGTGTGCAGGGCCCAGGCACGCAGCAGGGCTGGGACTACTGGCCTTGACTGGGTGCCTGCCTTTGGGACAGCTGAAACCCAAGGCCAAGCTGACCTTTCAAGCTCACACACACTTTTGTGTGGAGATACTCCTTCTCTTAATGAGCATTGGTAGCACTGCAGAGTCACCTTCTGTTTGTGCCAGAGCAAAATCTTGGGCCACTTTTGAATTCCTCTCAGAAGTCTTCCTTGTTGAACAGTCAAACCCAGCCCTCTGTTACTAAGTCTGGTTTCAAGCTAGGCAGGCCTGGTTAGGCCTGACTTGCAAGATGGCAAGGCTGCTGGAGGAGATGGAGATTTGAAAACCAGCAAAGTCATTTATTTGGTCTGTAATATCTCTATCTCTGCGCACCCTCTTCTCAGCAGTTACACTGTTTTATATGTTAATATCTGAAGTGGAAAAGGGACTTTTCTCTGAAATAGGGAAGTAAAACCAAAAATAGACGCTCTTCATGCTCCAGGGCTCCCTGTGGCTGTGTGGGAGGCTCTGACCCCCTCCTGCTTTAGAAATGGGCAGAGGGTTTGTTGTGTCTTGGACAAAGATAGGCAGAGGAGAGGATAGGGATGTGATTCAATGTGTTGTGTCCAGGTTTAGGAGTGGTTTTCCAAGGTGGGTGTCCAGGCAAGTGGACACCAGCAGCAAAGCCTTTGACCAGGTACTGAAATAGTTTCCCTTCAGCATCATGGGATGGTGCACATGGAGTGGTATTGTGTAAGATTACCAGCGCAATTAATTGTGCTTGTGCTGAAGTGCAGCATGAACCCATCTGCTTGTTTGGGCTGCAGTTGTGTGTGCTTTAGAGAGTCCCGCCAGTGCTGTCAGCTCTATCAGGAGCTGGCTGTTGGTGCATGTGGCTCTGTGACCTCTTTCCATGCTGGTGGCCATTTGGTTTCTGTGTACTCATGGCTTCTCCTCTCTGAGGTTTGTGCTGTGACACTCATTGCAGACACTGCTTTGCACTTGAAGCATTTTGTGGGACTTGTGCACAAGCTCTAAAGTACTTGGCTGAGCAGGGCTCTATGAGCCCAGAACAGGCACTGCATGCAGTGGGGGTGGGGGGGGGTGGGGAGAAAGCTGACCAAAACTGAAGATGAGGGAAGGACTTCCAAGAAGGAAGGCTAGTGGAGGGTGGAAGGAGAGCTGGTGGTAGGATCTCACGAAGGCAGGAAGGCAGCTTTCTGCTGCTGCACTGTGGGGGAAGGCCACAGAAATTAGGGCATCCCCTTGTGCTGTGTGGATGCTGGAAGGGATGTGAGGGATCTTAGGGTAAGATTTCCCACGAGGAAGAGGAGACTCCCGGAGATGCAGACACAGTAGGAGAGCACCCAGTTCCTTCCTGGTGGGTAGCACTGCCAGCCTCCCTCCCTTTCTCCAAGCAGTGCTGTGCATCCCTGGGCTCTGAACACAGACAGCTCTTGCACGAACCACCGTGGTTGGTGATGGGCTGCTAAGCACCAGCGCTGCTGCTCGGTGGGCTCGGGCAGAGAGCAGAGCCCGGGGTGCTGCTCGGTGAGCTCGGGCAGAGGGCAGAGCAGAGCCCAGGGTGCTGCATGGTGGGCTCGGGCAGAGCGGACCCCAGGGTGCTGCTCAGTGAGCTCGGGCAGAGAGCAGAGCGGACCCCAGGGTGCTGCTCGGTGAGCTTGGGCAGAGAGCAGAGCGGACCCCAGGGTGCTGCTCGGTGAGCTCGGGCAGGGCAGAGCCCGGGGTGCTGCATGGTGAGCTCGGGCAGAGAGCAGGGCGGACCCCAGGGTGCTGCTCGGTGAGCTCGGGCAGAGAGCAGAGCGGACCCCAGGGTGCTGCTCGGTGAGCTTGGGCAGAGAGCAGAGCGGACCCCAGGGTGCTGCTCGGTGAGCTCGGGCAGGGCAGAGCCCGGGGTGCTGCATGGTGAGCTCGGGCAGAGAGCAGGGCGGACCCCAGGGTGCTGCTCGGTGAGCTCGGGCAGAGAGCAGAGCGGACCCCAGGGTGCTGCTCGGTGAGCTTGGGCAGAGAGCAGAGCGGACCCCAGGGTGCTGCTCGGTGAGCTCGGGCAGGGCAGAGCCCGGGGTGCTGCATGGTGAGCTCGGGCAGAGAGCAGGGCGGACCCCAGGGTGCTGCTCGGTGAGCTCGGGCAGAGAGCAGAGCGGACCCCAGGGTGCTGCTCGGTGAGCTTGGGCAGAGAGCAGAGCGGACCCCAGGGTGCTGCTCGGTGAGCTCGGGCAGGGCAGAGCCCGGGGTGCTGCATGGTGAGCTCGGGCAGAGAGCAGGGCGGACCCCAGGGTGCTGCTCGGTGAGCTCGGGCAGAGAGCAGAGCAGAGCCCGGGGTGCTGCTCGGTGAGCTCGGGCAGAGAGCAGAGCAGAGCCCGGGGTGCTGCATGGTGAGCTCGAGCAGAGCAGAGCCCGGGGTGCTGCTCGGTGAGCTCGGGCAGGGCAGAGCAGAGCCCGGGGCTTTCATCTGCCCTGGCAGCATCAGCAGCAGCGCCCTGGCCACGTCCAAGGCACTGGGGGAGCCGGCGCCTCCAGACGAATGTGTTGGGAATTTTTGCTCTGCTCCCCTACTTTCATGCAAATGATTTTTCACCTCTTTGGGCCGTAATCTGCCGAGATCTCTGAAAGAGCTCTGATGTTGAGTCAGCTTTTAAAAACCTCCCAAAAATGGCATGGGAGGTTTGCTGCAAGTTTCTGAAGCACTGGTGTTTCCCCGGTTTGAGATGCCTCCAGATAATGCTGTACCAAGATCCAGACAAGATAAAGAACCTATGAACTGGGGCTGGCTTACAATTTTTTGCCTTTGCTTTTTTTGCCTTTTGGGAAAATACCCTTAAATTACTGTTCTAGCAGACTTCAGAAAATACTCATCAGGCTGGTGCATTTTAACTAGTGATTTCTATATTTGTTACTTTGGAGTGAGGAATAAAAATTCAGAGCTAACACCATGTGTAAGTAATTTCCCTTGACAACATACAACTCTGGTCTATGTGCATATTGGACTTATGAAAAAAGCCTTTATTTCTGAAATGTCACTCTATTATGAATGCATTATTTCTTAACTCAAAAATAGATGAGGCTTTGTACGTAAATATATAAGTACATGTATTTGTTATGTGTCCAAGACAGAGTACATGTTTCAGTGGAACAGAACCACTTTAGCTGAATTGGCCTGATTCTTCAAAAATAATTGGAAAAAGACCCAAACCCAAAAAAAACAAACAAAAAGACTTGTGAAATGCAAATTAAAAATCCTAAATTAGTTTAAGACACCTTTGCTAGGCTTCTCTGCTGTTTTTCTTTGCTTTAATATTAAAGTGCTGTGGTTCTTCCTTCATGAGAGGAGTTACTCCAACCAGCCTACCCAGGGCTTGAGGATTCACTGCCAGTTTAGCCTCAGGGGATACTGGTATGACAGCATGAGAAAGGAAAAAAAAATAACAATTGTGTGCCTCTTTTCAGGAGATATCCAGGACTTTTTTAGCTTCAGATGCCTGTGCAAGCTTAAAACACAGTATGGTAGCAGCTGAGTTCTCATCCTATTAAACTGGAGGGGAGTTTGTGGAGAGGAGAGAGAGGTACATTGCTGTTAAGGATCCTTTTGGCAGGAAAAGGAAGGAAAGGGAAGATGAAGGGTCAATTAAGATCAGTTTCTGTGAGACTTTGATGGCATGGTAGGCAGATTTGTTTAAATAAAATGAATGAGTAACTTTTAACCTAAAACTTGGTCTGAGCCAGATCAAAAGTCAGCCTTGTTTAACGTTCAGTGAACTTTAAGCCCAGTGCTTTTCCACTTTGAGCTTGGATTGGATGTTGAACAGCAAGAAGAAATGGCCTTGTGCTAGATGTGTGATCACATCCTCTCCCAGTCTGGAGCACTGTGGGATGTTGTGGCACTGAGTGAGATCACTGCTGCTGGAAACACCCAGCAGCTCCTGCTCTAAAGCAGTTAGGCATGGTGTCCCCCCAGGGTGTCCACCCCACAGCTGGCAGCCACCACCAGCACATGGCACATCTCTGCTGGATTTCTGCAGGCTCCTTGTCTGCACAGGGGTGCATCCATTCCAGGCATGACAGATACCTGACGTCTGTGTCTGGGGAGAGTTCCCTTTATGAAGGAGGAAGTCTGGTGTCTTTGTGGCTGGGTGGCCAGAAGGAGCTGTGTGTGCTTGTGAGCAGGAGTCCAGCCCTTAGCAATAACATCCTCCTCCCATTCCTCCGTGTATCATGGAGTGTACCTCTCCTATCACATCCATCCTTCCAGCAAAGGACTGGCTGGTTGTAGGAGAAGATGAGGACCTTTCATTGCTCTGGGAGGCTCAGAGAGCTTTTTTAAGTCTTACAGCCTCTTTGTGAGACTGCAGAAACATGTTGTACTAAAGGCAGTATGAGAGCCAATATTTAATGGAGGAAGTACGAAAAATGTCTGGTGCCTCCTCTGTTGCTTTAGGGAGTAACTTTTGTTTTTGTTGGAATTATCTATCTAGATCTCTCAAAGTCCTATGTACATGAAATGTCTTAAATACCAGAGGGCAGAAAGCTGCCTGCTTCAAGGAGTGGGACTGTGGTCCAGATCCATGTTGGATCCATCCACTTGTCATCTGCAAGCTCTGCTGCCAGACTTGATTCTGAAGTGCAGACTGTAGGAAGTGAGTGATGTTTTTGGGGGCTGGAGCTGGGTAGTGCTTTCCAGGTTTTACACCTGGTTTTTTGATGGTGAAGAAAGCAGGCTGAAAACACTGGGAGGAGGTGATAAAAGACATTAAAGGGGCCTTTATTGCCTTCTTGGCCTCTCAGAACCCCAGTATGCTTTACATGTGTTTCAAGCATGGTGTTTGCACTGATCGATCACTGGGATGCTGTTGGGGTGTAAAAGTGGGGAAGAAAAAGGGAATTCTTTGGCTGTGATGTACACGGCACCATGGAGCTGCCAGATGGGTGGTGTGCTCTGTTTGGGAGCTTACAGCTGGAGGTGGTGCTAGGCTTTGCCAGTCCTCCATCCCACCAAAGAATGGGCATTGCACATCAGAGAGGTACTTGTTTGTTCCTGCACAGTGTTCTCCATGCTGGATCCTGAAGCAGAGGACATAATCTTGGATTTGGGTAAGAGGTACTGCTGAACCTGCTTTTCTTTCCTAAGCATCTGGGAGGATGCTGAGGGAAGAAAATAGCAAGGAGATTTCAAATGCAGGCTTTCTCAGGAAGGTTGCATTAGTGTTTTCTGTTTTTCTAAATACATACGTGAAACTTTGAGGGTGGAGGAGTGTCTTAAGCTCTTTAAATGTCTTTGAATATGTCCAGGCACCTAGTTTTGTGCTATACATTTATGATTTACAAAATTGAATTGTATTTAGGCAAGGCCCCTGGAAATATTTTTGTGGGCTTACTGACAGTAGATATATTTGAAATGCTGATACAGGGGCACACTGTTCCCAGAGAAATGTGTTTGAAAAACAGGGCAGTACTTAATGTTACTACTGAAGTTCAGCCACGCCAAGAGCTCCCTGTGTGAGTATGTGACTTGATGTGCTTTGGCAAAAGATACCTGACATCTGCTACTGCAGATATTCTGACTTTTGAGAACCTGGCTGCTGTTCAACAACAAAGGTTTATCCAGGATCTTGGGGCACATTGATTCATGTGTATCTGCTGCCTTGGCTGCTCTGCTGCAGCCTGACACCGAGACTGGACCTGGGCTTTCTCAACAATTTGTGTTGAGTTATACCTGGCTCTCCTCTGGCTGTTTCACTCTCAGTGGAAATGGTGATGTGTGCTAGGAGGGATATCAATTAAGCTTTCCTATTGCTGTGGTTATGGAGACCAAAGCCAAGTTTTGATTTGGTTTTGATTTGTGGAAAACATCTGATTATTGTAACACATTTTTTTTTCCTGTTTCCTTTCTTGTCAGAGGCAAAATAATTAACTCTAATTTTGAAGTTTCCATTTATCCTCTATGGCTCTTCCTTTCTGTGCAAGGAACTACTTTGATTTTTTTGCTGGATAAATAATGGAACTGCTTGTTACATGATTGTTTTTTAAATTGCTCTGGTAGTTACTTCCTTTGCTGCGTTCTAGCAGGTGTCCTTTCCAATGCTCTCTTAGTTGCCATCAGGACCTGCCTTTTTTAAGTACCTGATACTTTTTGATAAACAGTCTTCACAGCTGTATGTGTCTTCGCATTATAAAATACAGATTTCTTAGTGAAAACCAATTTATTTAAAATGTAATGCAGGAAGTGTTTTGCTTAACATAGAGTAGTTTGAATAGGGCTTTCTGAAGTCAGTGGCCAGAACTGACACTTTGCTTCTTTTTTCAGTGAAATTGGTGTGGTAGAACATTGCTGTTTGTTGAGTGCCAGCCCTGCCATCCCCAACAGGTGTGAACTCCCAATATGCAGAGAAAAATAAATCTTGGTAGGACTATTGGACTGAAACCCAGCATTGGTTGATCCAGGCTTGTGCAAGTTTATTTCACTTAGTGAAAGACTGGGTCTTAGGTTAAATTGAATTTGAGTTTTCTTTGAGCAGTTGTAAAGAGTTACTGCATTGTCCTTGAGACAGAAAGACGCTGTCCTCACCTGCAAAGGGCTGTGTCAGACATATTATCCTGAAGAGTTGTGTCTCTGCAGCTGGCACGCCGGGAATTTTATTGTCCTGGGGCCACGGAACACCAATTACGTGTCCTGGCACACAGCAACGTTTGCAGAGGCGTTAAAGTGTTGACCTGCCACACGCTGTTAATTTAAAATAAAGAAGCGTCTTCTCTTCATTCTGAAGGATCAGTGTTATAGAGGAACTTGGGCGGGGGGATGATTGGAAGGTGTAATGTTCCATGTAAAGCAGATAGTCACAAATGAGTGATTGCATCCTGGTCTTCAAAGCTGGGCAGGGTAGGGGGATCTTTGCTTCTGGTGGGAATAGCTATGATAAAGCTGAATAATGATGAAAACCTCACTAGTAAGCCCTGACACTGGGGCTCTGGGTATGGAAGAAAAAGCAGTGATTTCAGGAGTTGGTGCTGTTCATGCAGGTACTTTTCTCCAGCTGAAGGTGAAGCTGGCAGTTTAAGAAAGGGAAAAGGTTTGTTCCTAAGAGAGGTCTCCAGGTATCTTGCTGAATGAGACCCCCCAACATGGGCATAGAAATGCCACCAGGAGATGGGTGTTGAGCTGCACTGGGAGCTGCCTTGGTGGGCACCTGGCAGACTGCATCCAAGAGGGAGCATGCTGCAGGAGAGCAGGGCTGGCCTGGGGCATGCAGACACCCCAGGCTGATGGGAAACTCTTTCCTGTCCATTGCTGTTGACAAGGAATATGGAACATAAGGAATATGCAGCAGGTGTCTGTCTGCCTGTGGGGTAGGAAGGGGGGTTTTAAAGGGAGAAGTGCTGGTCCCACCAGCTGAGAGCTTGGTCCTGTTAGAGAGTTCATAAACATGCTGTCCCTCTGGGCAAGTAACCCAGCAAAGAGGATGCTAAGCATGGTCCCCTACATTCACCCTTTATTTGGCTCAGTATATTTTGTAACTGGAATCCATATTATGGGCCACTCAAAGCACCCTGTTTGGCAAGACTAAAATGTAAATCTTTAATTAGATGAAGTGCTGATAAATCTGATATCCTGGATTTCTGTGACTCAGAAAGCAGTTTTAACTTTAAAATATTATTATTGTTGTTATTATTATTATTATTTAGAATACTTTCATGATAAAATTCGAATACATGTATATACCATTGTTAAAGATCCATACAAAATACTTACTATATAATTATTATATATAAAAAAGGCTACTGCCTTTTAATGAGGGCTGAAGGGGAGGCAGACTGCTGCTAGGCACAGCCACTCTCCAAAACCAACATGGCACATAGAAAAGGGCAGGAATAAAGGGCTGACCCAGTTAGAAATAAAGGCTTCTGACTTATATTAAATCCCAGTGTTTGTTGACATGTAAAACCAAAATTAAACACATGCTTAAACTTTCCCCTGTGCCTCCCCCCAGAATCTGCCTCTCCTGTTCTTCTGGGGAGATTTTTTTCAGCTGTGACAGCAGCATATTTTCACTGGCACATGCAGAGATTTTTAATGCAAGCAGGTCTAACAGATGATTCATTTAATTACAAGTGGCCTGTGTAGCTCCTCAAGGTCTCACCTGAAATGTAACCATGTTTCTCCTGCAAAGTGCTTTTTTTCCTCTCGCATCTCTGTGTAAAATTTCCTCATTCTCCCCTTCCTGTTTTGTTCTGTTTGGTGGCATTGGAAACATCTAAATGTATGGCTCAACAGATGTTTTATTTTCACAGCACAGTGCTATTTTGGAAAGAAACCAAGAATTGCTAGAAGCAAGGCTTCCCTGCTTATATAGTTACAAAATCATGATACACACAGTTGAATTAACAGGCTGGGCTAAATAAGATATCAGATCTGAAACTTGGCTCCAGAGGGACAGACCTTTACCCTGGAAAATGTTTTATCACCTTTCACTTAGTGTATCCAGCATGTGGAAAGTGTAGCTTCTTAATTTGCAAAACAGCATGAGCGTAGTTTGTTTAATACTATGAAGGGTCTTGGCAAATATTTTTTTTCCTCAGGACAGGAATAGGAGATGTTAAGGGCAGATACAGTTTTGAGGTTACTTTTTGAATCCAATTTTTCTTCTCATCTTAGGCTTCCTTGAGTATGTTATTTTGAACAGAAGAATTCCTGCCTGACATTTCCAAATCTTTGCTCTTTTCCACACACATGGCAGCTCCTTCACCCTCTGGTACCAGCCACTGCTCTTTTCAGAGATGCTTTATAGAGGGTGTTGGGTGGAGGAAAGGGTTAGCATTGAGAATGTACCAAAAAAAGAATAGAAAGGTGTAGTTAGGTATAAATTGTTCATATAGGGCAGCATAAAAACATTCAAAAATACACCAGCAGAATTTGGGAACAAAGCTTTCCTATTTTCTGAGTAGGCACAGCACAATTGTGGGTACAGATGGAAATGAATAAATGAAGGAAAGAAATGTAAATGATCTGAGTTTATCACATTATCTAAAAAAAAAAAAAAAAAAGGATTGAGGAACAACTTGCCAAAGTAAAAAGCTTTTTTGCATCCATCAGAGAGAAAACTGCAGCTGAATGATGCTGATGTATGAATAGCAGGACCAAAGAGAGGCGTGGTAGACCAGGTGGATGTGATTCCTGCATATCCTGTAATCCCCAGGGGTTACATCTCTCATGTCATCATTTAAATTAAATTAAAGGTGTTACTTGACATGTTTATGTTTCAGAGGGTCTCTGGTAGGATCCATTGCTTCAGAACAGTAAACATAATAAAAATAACACCAGTAGAATATATAAGAACCAATGAAGAAGTCTCATCATGTGTTTGCAGAAGGGGCACACTTCAAATCTATCTGCATATTTCCTCTTCTCTCATTTTCAGAAGATTGTGAACATGGAGAGGAAGACCTTGAATTTTCAAGGTTTTGGTGAGATTGCTCACCAGGAGCCTCAGAAAAAGCCGCCCTAAACTGTCCTGGGATGAGACGGGTGGATTAGTGGCTCCCTAGCAGGTAGCAAAGCAAGGAGTCAGGTTTCACAACGTCACAGAAGTCCCTCGGGGATTTTCTGGGATTGCCACTTTTCAATACTGATGAGGGATCTGCAGAGGAGAGGAGGAAGGGCTGAGTTCTGAGCCTGGCTGTCATTGTCACCAGAACCAGGGGAAACCCTGAGCAGCTGCAGAGGGGTCTGGTGATCCTGGGTGCATGGGCAGCACAGGGGCAAAGGAAGCTTCTGCTAGCAGGGGTAAGATAATGCTCTTTCAGATGTATTTATTCTTGCTCTGCACCGTGGCAGCTTGCAAAATAACCTGAACTGATTGCAGACTGCATGAGGTCAGGGCTCAGAAGTGGTCAGGAAGGGAAATTCAGGGAGGAAGTTTCACAAGGAGAACAAATCAGCCCCGTTGTGTTGCTGCAGGACCATGTGGTGTGTGCGTGTTCAGCGGGGGTGGATGGTGTGCCTGCCTCGAGGGATGGTCACACCCTGCTGACGGTGCTGGGAGCTTGACCAAAGCATCTGAAGGATGGAAAAGGTGCTGTGCAAGGAGGAGCTGGAATAAGTGGGACAGAGCCTGGAAAAGCAGAGGGAGGAGGGGTTGTCTCTACACTGTGTGCAACTACAGAGTTCATTGCCTCGGGCTGTTTGGGAAATGTGAGTGGTTTCAGGAACCAATTAAACAAATGTGCAGAGGATGGGCATTGGTACAGCTGATGACACAACTTTTGGGAAGCTGTGTGGATTTCCTGGAAGAAACATATTCATACCTTTGTCCATATTTGTGTGGTTTGTCTGTACTGGCTGTTGGGCACTGTAGGAGATAGGTATGAGATGAGGGTACTTGTTAGCATTTTTAGGGTGAATCTGCTGTGGGATGTGGAAATCAGGATTGCTGCGTGTTCTCTGCTGTGGCATTGCTAGCTGCAGCTCCCTGGGCACACAGCAGCCTCTAGGACACCAGAGGAGCAGGATTTTCACACTTTCGCTGTACTTAGCGGGTGAAGACCTGAGACCAGTGAGATAGTTGGACAATAAAGGTTAAGTATAAGAATGTGTGGACAGAATGTAATTCCCTGACTGCTTTGAAGATATCACATCCCTCACTTGTACTCTGAACAGGATTAATTTACCCTTGGAGGACTTGCTGTGTGGGCTTAATCTGCCAGCCAAGGCTGTACCCTGCAGCTGTGTTTTAAGGTTCTGGGTTTTAAGGAGACAGCTATTTGTTTAAGTACATTCTTAGGTTTGGGGATTTTTTTTTTTTTTTTT
>VZUA01100461.1:27327-52062 GCA_013401035.1 Horornis vulcanius
GAAGTAGTAGTAATAATTAAGCTGGATTTCAAAGTATCCGTGGGGAACAGAAGGTATCTTGAAATAATGTGGCTCTGCAAACATGCAGAGCTACTTTGCCAGCTTAAAACTCAAAGCAAACTAATTGTTCACATTGCAACAGTGTGTACAGTCAAAGGTGGGGTTAATTTGTGCAGAAGGTGAGTTTAACAGGTGCTTTTGAGTGGCCTGGAAAGGAGAGGGGTTGTTGTGACTTGCTGGGCAGCCTGTGCTGTGCACCACCACAAGAAGTGTCCCAGCAGGAACTTGCTGAGAGGTGTAAAGTTGTTCCACTGTAATGAGCCTGCCACCCTTCTAGATGATTCAATCGTGAGAAACAAAAGCTGGTGGTTGCTGAGATGTGCCTGCTATCACCTCCACCTGGAAACCCCTCAGGAGACAATTTTGAAGTCAAAAGCAGGGCAGAGTCATGCAGGGCCTGGAGCAAAGAGCTCTGCTCTGCAGGGTGGTAGGCTCTGGGCACCTCCAACAGCGCTGAGCCTCTGTCCTCCCTGCACAGAAGGTCTTAGGTGAGTTTTCTGGAAGCTAGATCCCTGTCTCTTGTAAAGGGATACAGCGTGAATGAAGTCAGGCTGGGGGCTGCATGAAGCCTGGTCAGAGGGATGTGTCTCAGAGTGTGGTACTAAGCTGACACTGGACAGCCCTGTTTTGGTGTTCCTCTGGATTTGGAAGGTGTTGCTATGTGTGTGGCTTGCCAGCAGAGCCTGGCAGTGTGGAGGCTGACTCAGCACTGCTTTCCCCATCAGCAAATAGCTTTGCAGTCAGCTGCCTTCACGTGGGGCTCTTTGTTCTCTGTGGCACCGGGCAGGCCCCGAGTGAGTTGTTCCTGTGGGGTCCCAGCTGCAGAGGGGATGGCAGGAGGCAGCAGGGAGCAGCTGAGACCACAGCAGGAGAGGAACCATAAACAGAGTGGGAGAACCTTGCTCCTCACAGAACAGAGCACAGGGGTGTCCTGCATCCCCTCCTGGTGCCCCACCTCTCCTGGTTCAAAAAGACTTCAGTGTGCCCTTCTAGTATATTTGTACTTAAGGAAATGAAAATTTATACAGTCTATCAAGGCAGAGCAAATAATTTCAATAAAAGCTGGACTTACTTGTGTTTCTTGAATCCTTTTATTGTTTAAGAACTGGAGGTACAGCAATATTTGCTTTTTCATTGGGGAGTGCTCTATAAAAATAGTTTTGTTCTTTAATAAAGTTAAAATATAAGTTGTTAGCATTAGGATGCTTTAATAATTTAGTATTTAGTCCTGTAAAGGGTAGCATTTGTTATTTAGCTCATGTGGCATTGTATTGACTAAGAAACTAAGCTAGTTTCTTGATTTCTCAGCTAATACTGTCAAATCTCCATTTCTTTTGCTGTATTTCCTTGGCAGAGTGAAACTGTAAAGTCTAAAACACATTTATCTATTTTGTGAAGACTGAGGGATTAAGATATGTTCTATAAAGCAGCTCTCCATGCATCTTGTTCCAAAAAAGCAGGGAGTCTTCTCTGCAAGAGTGCCTGAATTACTCAAGGATGGGCAGTAAGATATTTCCCTAGGAAAAGTTACCTTTTTCTTGACTTTCCTTTGTTCATTGTGTTAAGCACCAGCATCAGGTTATTTCCTTCCCTATATTATGGATGTATCCAGTGCTCAGGGTGGATCTGGTTGCTCTAGTGGGACCCGAGAGCAGGCAGTCTGTGAGCTGGTCTCTGCTCCAGCTGAGCGCAGATGCAGATTCAGACAAAGAGGGAAGATGCCCATTTTGAGTGGGCAGTTAGGGATTTAAAATGCTTAGGTGGTGTTAATGTGTTTGCTGCTGTCCTTCCAGGCCTTGGTAGCAGCTTCTTCGGGACCACTGGGCTTGTCTGAGGCAATACTTGCTCATCCCTAGAACTTTGAGGTTTTTCCTTAATAGGTTTTTTTCCTTTTTTTTTTTTTTTTTTCAGGTATTTCTTGAACTCTTCAGCACATCACGGAACTGTTGTATTTTGGGATATCCTGCTTAAGCTCTCAGAGGAAAATCTGCCAACAGACAAAAATGACTTGAGCTGGAGAGCTGCTGCTTTATCCACAGGTAGTGTTTGTAGCTCAGTAGCCTCTCAGCAGCCCAGCATTGCTGTCTTTGCTTTCAGCAGAGTACCCAGTGAGGAAGTTGCTACTTGTGCCTCTCTGGGAGCAGCAGTGATCTGCATCTGTTTGTCTCCTGAGGACACCTGGAGTCTCCATACTGTTCCCATGCTTTTGGACCTGTTTGGAGCAGCTATGTAGGGAAATGAGCAGCTGCTGTTCTGTCTTCTGTGCTCCTGTGTGCTGCTTGTGAGGTGTTTCTGCATCAATGTATGTTTTACACATGAGCACCCTGTAAATCAGCCTCGTTTGAGCTGCTTTTTGGGCAGTTGTCCTCTTGGATTTCCCCTTTTATGACATGATAGGAGCTGGAGGTATCTGAGAGTGTGAGGCAGTGCAAACAAGGACAGGCAGTGCTGTACAACAGTGTCTGGCTTTGCTTTCTCCAGAGGTAACTTACCTGGAGTAATGTTCATCCAAGTGCATTTATGAGCCCAAACATGCCCCGAAACCTTATTGGGGTTTAATTGGCTTCCAGCAGCTGTTGAGTGAGGTTTGATGTTGAGGGTACACTCAGCCCACTGCAGACTTGCAGCAGTTCCATGGAAAGTCACCAAAGTACCAGGCAGGTGAAGCTCCAGGTGCTCATGAACTCAGAGCTTTTTTTCCCTTTCCAGTTCTATGCTTTATAGTGTCCTTCATTAATGTTAAAGCCTGTGGTCAAGTAAAAACTCATTTCTGGAAGTGCATTTGTTGGCATTTGGATGTTTACTGTCAGGGATGGGAGATGAAGCAAAGCAGTGTGGAGACTTACCCTGCTTGCTGGTATGATACTGGCAGTGTTAATTTTGGCTGTCACTTGTGGAATGGAGTAGAAAAAAAGGTTTGAGTGGCAGCCTCAGGTCACCATAGATAGCATGGGATGGCTGATAGCCAGCTCAGGTCTTTCTGTTTGGTGTTTGAGGTGGTAGACTTTGAAATGAGACCTTTAACAGCCTGAAATTTTAGTTACCCCAATGCTGTCTCTCTCCTCTCCCACTGCACACAGATCTCCATGACTTTACCTGTGCCTGCAGCCCTGACTGAGCTGTTTCCTTTTTCCCAGGGCCAGCTTCCAGTGTCCCATTTGGATGCACCGTGCACTATGGTTCACATCAATGTGTTTAAAAAGTTGATGTGTGTTCTTGTGGTGGTACTGGTAGCTCTGACAGTTTGCCTGTGGAGAGAAACAAGAAGCTACTATGATCCTTTGAAGACCAGGAATGATGGTTTGCAGGGGCACAGGACTTCAGAGAAATGGAACCCGGTTAAATCACAAGGCCTTTTCCACGAAGCAGCCAGTGAACTGGGGCAGATACCCAAAATGTGGCTTGGTACCCAAAACAAAGTCAAGAGCAGCACCTCTGATACAGCTGAAAAGTCCAAGAAAGCAGCCTTTGGGAAGGTATGGGATAAGGACAGCTCATCCAGAAATCTCATACCCAGGTTGCAGAAGGTCAGGAAAAACTACCTGGCCATGAACAAGTACAATGTGACTTACAACGGGAAGAGGAACACGAAGCTCAGCCCAGAGAAGTTGCTGTGCCAGCTGCGGGACAGGGTCAACGTGACCATGATACAGAGGTCGGATGGTCCATTTGGTACCTCTGAATGGCAGCAGTACCTGCCAGGGAAAAGCCTCAGTGAAGCAGTGGGACACCTGGGTCGCTGTGCTGTCGTGTCCTCAGCAGGGTCTCTGAAATCATCTCACTTGGGACAGGAGATAGGTTGGTATCTTTCTGTCAAATATCATTGTTTTATAACTTGGGCTGAGTAGGAGTAACCTGCTGTCATGCTCTTACTGATAAGTCTCTTGTGATCAAACGGTATTTAAAACGAGTCGAAGTGTTAAACTTCTGAAGTCAGTAAATATTTTAGCCTAGCTGCAGATGGGAGTAATAGGTAGCTCTATTCTAGCAAGTCCTTTTGATTTTCATGATCCCATTGGCATCACTAGAGGGTCACACAAATATTGGATACCAGAGAGCAGTCTTGGTTCCTCAAGTGTTTGTTTCTTGAGAGGGCTTGGGATGGGTTGTGTAATGATTATTGCACAGTCAGAGAAAAACTTCATACAGGAAGACATTTTCAGAGAAGAAATTAAAGAAAATGCTAAAGGTTGAGCTGTGTTGAGCAGAGAGCTGGGCACAGACAATCTTCAGAGGTCCCTTCCAGCCTCAGTGATTCTGTAATTCTTGCTCAAGGCTTTCCAAAAGTGGCACTGCTTCATTCTGAGCCATAAGGCAGCTGGCTGAATTTGAGTGGCCCAGAAGATCATCAAAAGACTTTACAGGGATTTATCTCTTTGGACAAAGCTAGGTGATGCTTTGCAGTCTCATCTGACCATATTTACCCGAAATTAATGCATCAATTAATAAATGCCAAAGCTTTGGTCTTCTACTGTGGATTATAAAGAAGCATATTTTGATGCCAAAGTGTTTTGTGTCTTTACAAAAGCAGCATGCTGGGGAAACCAGCTCCCCAGTTTTCAATTCAGGATTTTGTACCAGGCAGAAAATTCTCCAGAGCCTGCAGCTCCCTCGGCTTTCTTCATTATTTGATGTTTGGAGCTCAGTTAGTGTTCATGCTTTGTTGAAATATAGCTTCACTGAAGGAGAAGTTTTGAAGTCTGGGAGGTTTCTCTCAAGTGGAAACTGTTTGCAGGCTTTGATGTATTCATAAGTTGTCTGTTGCATCAGATCCCTTTGGCCTGCACTAAGCTGCAAGCAGCTGCCTTCTGAAACAAGGTAGATGGACAGATTTTAATCCATTAGTCATGGACAACTTTGGCAAAGCCTTCAGAATCATAGTCCCTCGTGGGTGACAGTCTTTAGTTCTGGCACTTGCTCAGAAGTTCTCCCCCAAACTCCTTTGTGTCCACACAGCAGGTGAACAGGAGCTAGAGTGAGGTTGAGCAGTTGGAAGTTTGTTAAAATGCTATGAAAAATGCAATGAAGAACAGCATTGCCTTCTGGTGTAAATTGTTGGTGGGAGTTGGTTCACTCCTCTTAGGAGTGTTTGAAGAGAGATGGGTTAATACTTGGGAAGCCAGTTCTTACTTCTTCAAGAAGTGACCTTCTGTTGAACAGCCTCCCCAGCTCAGCTGGCCTGTACCCAGGGGTGTCTGTGTGAGGCTCCACCATTACTGCCAGTGCTTGTTCTCTGGAAGGAGACCCTCACAGGAGTGGGAGGTGATGTTCTGGAGTGTTGGAATGCACTCCCTGCTGCTCTGGATTGGGCATGGGCAAGTGGGATGGGCTGTCTTTGGCTCGGGCACGGATGTCAGACAGGCAAAGCCCTTTCATTGTTCCCACAGCCGCTCTCTGAGCCCTCCCCACACTGAAGCACTGGCTTGTTCTGGGTCACAGGGGATGGATGCTGGGGAGGTCACTGTGTAATGTGCCTGAGGCAAATGCCATTAACCCCTGCTGGTGTCCCTGCCCTGTGGTTCTCCTGCCTGGGTCACAAACTTTCACCTTTCTGCTCAAGCAGTTAACTGCTGGTGCTTCTGCAAAGTTTGAGCACTTGCAGCCTTGAGCTGGGCAGGGTGAGTATTAAGGATTCAGTGGCATTCAGTGTATTTCTGTGTTTTTTCCCCACTTTTTTTCCATGTGGGAAGTGTTGTGGTGTTGTTGGAGGAAGTTGTTGAAAAGATACTAAATTGTAAAAGCTTAAAATGAAGTATTTGTGCAAATGAGCACAATGGATTGCTGAGTTATTATTCTATGAAATATTTGTTCTGTGTAATCATGTTACGATATCAAATGAGCAATTAGGTAAAGTTAGGGAGGCTGGCAGAGCAGCACAGGGTTGTTAACAACCACCTTTTACTGAGCTCTTGGTCTTACTGAAGGTTATAAATTGCCACTGAAAAATCTGATGTGAGTGACACCAAATATAGCACAACCACCTGGAGACAGAGAGTCAGCTACTCTCCCTGAGCAGTCACTAAACTTTTAATGTGCAAACTTGGGGCATATTAATGCTTGGTGTCTGGCTGAACTTATATATGGGCAAATCATAACCCTGTATTGCATTAGTGCAAGGTAGGATGTGGAGCTAAGGGTCTGTAATGGTAACTGCAGAGCCACTTCTCACCATGGAGACACTTTTTTTCCAGATACATCACCTTTCATGGTTTTGGATGGTGCTTTGGAAGGGCTCCTAAGAAGCCCCACTTGCCTAGGAGAATAAAATAGCTGAGAAATCAGTCTTTGCTGCCAGGGATTACTGATCCTCCAGCATTGCTTGTTAGAACACTCCCATTTTCAAGAAAATGATCTCAAAAAGACCCAGTTCTGGACCAGGTGGGTCCTTCTGCCCTGGAACTTGACAATCCCCACAGACCCTGACTTGCAGATGCTGTGTGTTGCTGTCACGTGGGCTCAGTGTGAATGCAGGAAAGATGTCCCTGCTTTTCTCACTCAGCCCCTCTGATCACAGGGAAGGTTTCTTATCCAAGTGCAGCCACAAGGCAGGGAGAAGCCAGGGTGACGAGCACAACTGCCCTCTGTGTCACAGCAGCAGCCTGACTCCAGGACGTTACAGTGGCCTGGCTGGCTGTGCCAAGGCAGAGGAGGGTGCTGGAGGAGTGCTGTGCTATCTGAAGAGATGATGCCAGCAGAGGAAAATGCAGTGAATCCCAAGGCATGTAAGAAGCTGTGTTGGTTGAAGGCACAGCAGTGGGTGTATTTCTGTGGGAGGCATGCTGGCAGGCTGAGGTCAGCTTGGCTTTCCTCTGTGGTTGGTGTACATGTTTCTGGGGCTGGTCAGCCTCCAGGCTGGAAGACAAGGATGCTGGCTTGCTTCTACTTCCTAATTTCTAGGTTTTCAGCCAGCCGTATGGTAAATTAATTTTGTATTGGTCTATCTCCTGGTAAAGTGTTTGGAATGAGGAAGAGGGAAAGCACGTGATAGGGTTGTGCTCTCAGCCTGGCTGTGCGTTGTAGTTTTAAAGAGTAGATTTTAAAAAAGTGTATTGATCATGAAGCTTGAGCCACACCTTCCTCCAAAGAATCTGACTTGCTGCTTCTAGATGTTAGGTTGAAAGCCAGGGATCAGCCAGAGTGTAGTAGAAGTGCAGGTGAATCATGTCACTTGTTTCTGGTATCACTCAAGCCCAGTTGTTGGCTCACAGCTTTTCCCTCTGTTTGGCTTTCAGACAGCCACGATGCCATCTTGCGATTCAATGGGGCTCCTGTCAGGGGCTTTCAAGATGATGTGGGGCAAAAGACAACAGTTCGTCTTGTGAATTCCCAGGTAGGTCTGAGGAATCTGCACCAAGCAGGCCAAGCCTGGCAGAGCTGTGCAGCTGCACTGTCTGGGAGCTGGGAAGGACAGCGCTGTCCATCTGATTTCTCCAGCCCCTAGCACATAGCTGTAGGATGGAAATGTCTCTCCTTGGCATGGGAACAGTTGGTAAATCTGAGGTGACTGGAGTGACACTGACGTGCACTTGCAAACTTGCAGTAGCCTGCTTGTGATTTACAGCAGGCACCAGGTAATCTTTGTTTTGTCTTTGCTCAAAGGCTCTGTGTAGGCAGGGGAAGGCCAGCTCCATGCTGCTGCTGTGCCTTTGGAGTGAGAGGCAGGAACAGCATCACAGCTCAGCCAAGTAGGTCAGCAAGGAGGGGTGTGCCAGGAGATGAGTTGTGCCTGCCCCAGAGATGGGTGTGAAGAATGAAGGACGTTTATTTGGCTTTTAATAAAAGAACAGTGCTACTTTACTGCCCAGCAGTGCTGCAGACTCTGTAGACAACACATTAACCAGGGCTGCTACATGGCTGAAGGCGCTTGACGAAAGACCCACCTTTAAAGCTATAGCCTGTGTGCAGCCAGGAGAGGGATGGGCTCAGGTGGGTCCAGGACCTCATAGCAAAGCATTGCAAAAAGTGCCTTTAATGCAAGGCCTCGGTTACAGAGTTAAATCTTCCCTGTCTCTGAGACCTCTTTGTAGGTATCAAGGTGTCCCTTTGCTGATTCCCTTTGGCCAGCAGCAGGCTGTGAAGCAAACTCCCCAGGGTTAGAACCATGTGCCACAGTGCATTAGCAGAGTCAGTCTCTGCCACCTGTCCAGCAATGGAGTGAGACCCTTGCTCTTGTAGGCACATCTCAGAGTTGTTTGCACCTTTCCTTCATAGACCTGTTACCCTTCCTGGCTGTCCTTTTTGGGGAGAGAAATCTTCAAGTGTAGACATGCAGAGAAAAGGGGAAATCACAGTAGGACGTGCTGGTGAGAGAATGGAGGAGGACAGAAAAATACTGAACAGTCCAGGAACAGTCCATTTGGTTAAAAGACCTTGTGCAGCATTGCAGCACTGAGTACAAGCATATCCTCACTCCCACAAAAGAAGGAGGAGGAGGTTGTAGGCACGTGAAGCCTGAGGAACTGAGTGAGGGAAAGATGAGGGACTGAAGTGTAGCTTTTGTAATCCTGAACCAAAAAGGCAGTTCCTTTTCCTTACCCCAAGGCTGAGATTTGTAGGCCTGGAGTTTTCTCACCTGCCCCTGTATGAGGAGTGCATGGATGCTGCTGTGTAATGAGGTTGGAAGATCGTCAAAAGAGCAAGGGGAGCTTGACCATCCTCTTCAAAGGCAGAAGACAAAGGGCTAATGTGTAACCAGTTTGCCTAGTTCATTTTATGTGCCTTTTAAAGGATATTCTTGCTTGTTGTGTGAATGCTGTTGCTACCTCTTCCTGCTCTTGGGTCACTCTTCACTTGCTGCCATGCTCTTTGCTGTTGCTTGCTGCATTTTGATTCCCCTGCATTAAACCCCCATTCAGAAGGGTAGCAGTTTGTCCTTTTTGAACCAGTCTGGTTTGAGCAGACAGATCTGACTGCTGACTTCCGTGCCCTGTTTGACTTTTTTTTTTTTTTTTTTCTGTTAATCTTTACTGTCTCTGTATTTTTCTGTTGTCAGATGAGTGTTATCACTTAAACAGGCTTTCTCTGGAGAATGTGCTCATGGCCAAGCTTAGTGATATGAAGAAAAAATATGTGCATGACCTATGTGCTATCAGTGTTATCTGCACAGGGAGGAGGGTAACTGTGTGGTTGTACCCTGTGCTATGACTCTCCATGTGGATTCTCCTACTTTGGGCCAAGTGTAGTTACAGCCTTGTCATTTTAGTGCTTCTGTTCTCCATGCAGATCAGCCTGCAGTCATGGGTGATGTTGCCTCTGGATGGGGACACCAGCTTAGAAAACTTCAGTTACAGGGAGAACAATATTGCTGCAGTTTTTAGAGGCTAGAGTTAACCCAAAAGGCAGCTTTGAACTGGCTACTGACCAGGGAAAAAGATGCTTTCCATATGTGTAGTGCATGAGTTTCTCATCTGGATTTCTAAGCTGAGCACCTCTGACTGCAGTTACTGACCCTGTTAACTTTAGAAAGCAATGGATTGGAAGCCTGGTTTTCTTACATGGTTTTGTTTGCACCTTGAATGGTTCAGTGCTGTTCTAGTCTTGGTGACATCATTTAACCTTCTTGTTAGTGGGGTGACCTGATCACTTTCTCTTTTTAGCCCACTGCAGCAGCTGTCCCTTATTTTGCCTTGTCCAGAGCTCTTACAGGTATCAGGTACTGGACAAGCTGTGATTTGTTCTTGTTCTGGGCTGGTTTTTCTTATGTTGTAACTGGGAAAAGGAATGGGTTTGGGGCTTGGCTGCTTTTATTTTGGCTCTTACTGCTGATCAATCCTCAGTCCACTGCCAAAATGAAGGAAATGGAATCTCCTGAATCTGATCTGTCAAAGATTATCTGTATTGAGTAATATCCCTTTGGCACACATGGCCAATGGCCCTAAGTTTTTTAATAATTATTTTAATATTTACTTTTCTATAATTTGCTGGCCAGTCCCTAGGACATACATGGGGGCAGATGGTTTTAACAGTAGAGGGGAGTATCTTGTGTATCTTTTGTGCACAGAGGAAGGTTAATGGATTGGTACTGATAGGAAGGCAAGAAATTTGGGACCTCCAGATCTGAGGATATGCTTGTAGGTCCACAAGCTTGGTAGTTGTTCTAAATAAAGAATTTATTTAATGTTGCCTCATTTATTTTCTCAGGCCTTGACTGGTTCATCAGTACTGCTGCTTTTTTAATGGCATATTTCTCTGCAGTCTGACACAAGGCATTGATTTGCCCTGGGAAAGCGGTCACATCTTGTGGAAACAAAGGCTGAAGTACATGTGAGGGGAGTGCCAGTGTCATGCTGGAGGATGCAGCTCCTTTCACAGAACTGACCAAGGACCAGAGGACCTCGTTCCTTCCAGCCCTTGTTTCCAGTTCTCCTGGGCTGGCTGCTTGCTGTCACAGAGAGCACTCTCTGCTTTGGCTGCCTTTGCTGTTACTGGCACTAACAGTCTGCAGGGAGGAAGAAAAAGGAGATAGCACATCATTGGAATGGAGGAAGGCTGTGCTGGGAAAGGAGAGCATGTTAGGATTACAGGATGTTGACTGCTGGTAGCAGGAAAGGAGGAAGTCATTGTGATATGGCCAATAAATGTCCTAAGAGGGTAGGGGCTGTATTAACAAGATCTTGTTACACAGTGACCTGGCTAAAGAAGAAATTAGAAAACCAATAGATCAGTTAACTAAATAGGATCAAAAAACGGAGCAAGACAAGTCAGTCATGTAGTAATTTAAATGAATTTTACTAATTAGAAAGAATCAGTCACTATTAAACAACAAATGGACACTGAAGGTAAATGGGGAGCCAGATTCCTTCAGCAGACAGGTTAAGCGCCTGATAGCTAGCAGGCAGTGCCAAGAGCCAGCTCCAGTGTGTGGGAGGACACAGCAAACAGTGGCTGTGGAGATGCTCCCCCACCTGGTTTCTTGTCCCTTTGCTTTTGTGCCTGTCGCGGCTTTCTCGGCGTTTGCGTGCTTCTGCCAACTCTCGTGGCTATAGAAACAATGAAAATAAAGTGCATGTGCTCCTTGCCATATCCCTGCCCCTTTGCAGTGCCCTGCTGCTGCCCTGCTGCTGCCAGCTGCTGTGCCCCTCTTTGCCTCTGGTGCCCATACCTGCAAGCACTGCACACTCCAGCTGTCAGTGGCCTATATATTTTAGCTGCTGTAAGGAAATGAAACCAGGCAGTGCACGTGGTCAAGGGCAAGGCCTAATCCCATAGAGTTAAGAACAGATGTGAGGAAACTCTTTGCTTTTGGAATAATTCCCATCTGGGCTGGCTGCAGTGTCCTTGTGCTCTGGTTATGGGGACAGCCATGCAGGCAGCCAGCTGCTGAGACAGCCAGGATGCTCAAGGACTAATTGACTAGCTCATAATTAGATCTGTGGATAAAATCAGGACAAATGGAAGCTGATTTTTATGATTTGTGATTACAATGTTTACACAAGCTGTGCCTGTACAGATTATGGCTTTGGGTGGGGAGGACAGGAGATTAATTGTTTAATTAGGATTGTTTTCTTTCTGCTGCAGACTTGGGTTACCCTTGGGTGTCCCAAGAAGTTGTGGTTATGTCCAGAGTATAGGAGGAACTCTGTCTGAACCTTTCCTTCTCATTGCTGCTCTCAGGAGATTCAAACCTCCCCTGCCTGAGCTGTCTCCTCCCTGCTCCACGATGGGGGCCATGGGGGGCTTGGCATGAGGCAGGACTGGCTGGGGATGCTGTAGCCTCTCATCTCTTGCACTGATGGTCTCACAGCAGGCTGAGCACTGGCTGCCAGCATTCCTGTTGGTGAGAAGGAAACACCCACCTGCAGGCCTTTTTGGGGGGATTAAAAGAAGGTTCTTGATAAAGCCAACAGTGTATTTGCATTAGGTTCTGCCTGGACTGTCCAGATGACCACTGGCAGCAACTGGTGTTCCCTCCTGCTTCTGGTATTGTAGTGATGGGATCCTCACACAGGCTGGGTCACTCTGCAGCTCCTGTCCTTAGTGTGTCACTGGAGATGGATGGAAAGCCTTGTAAAGCATTATGGCAGCTTTTCCTGTGACTCTCCACACAGTCCTTTGCTGCTAGGTAGGAATGGCTTGAGCACTGGAAGGGCATTGCTGGGGCAATTGCTACAAACAGTGGGCCGTGCTCAGTGACCAGCAGTGGGGTGGCTCTGGCTGTTTTCAGGTGTGTTTTATTGCCTGGCTGCCTGCTAATTCTGATAGCATACTGCATATCATTGTATCTGTTGTTGTTTTCCAAGCTTGTAACTGTAGAAGAGCAGCAGTTCCTGAAGGACCCACTATATAACACTGGAATCTTAATTGTCTGGGATCCAGCACCATATCATGCAGAAATTCATGAGGTAAGGCTGAGTTTTTTGTAAATAAATTCAGATTCACGTGCTTTGAAGTGCTTCTGTTAAACCATTTCCTCTAATGGGGCAATCACTCATTCTGAGGCCAGTTTTGTTTGCCTTTTTGTTATTATGGATATATCTGTGTGTACTTCTGGGAGTATCCCATGCATGAGTGCTCCTAAGAAAACACCTGCCTGCTTCTGATCCCCGTGAAGGGCCTCAGGCCAAGGATAATGGGTCACCACCTTTACTTTCCCATGGGCTGATGGCACAGGGAGGCGGTCACTGCTGGCTGCAGCAGTTGTCTCATTATAGGATGATTTCCTGTCTGTGACAGTTAATCTAAGATTTGGTGAGGGATGATGCTTGGATATTTCAAGCAGCAGTCAGCCATGGGATATACCTGATGCATTATGAATGGATTGGGAAACCCTGTGAAGATCTGTGTCAGGTTTCACGTGTGGGTGTGCAATCCCTCTAGCAATTCACTTTTGATTTTGAGTACAAAGAGCGTTGTTTGATACGTGATGAGCTCTGGAGGCTCACAGTGAAAGCAGGTAGAAGTGAATAGTCCATTCTTTACTTTTATTTTAAGCTCTGGCTGTAACTTAGAGGTCTTTGCGTTCATTTCTTTGGCCTGCATTTCCTATTTTCTCACTGATGTTTATTTCTGTGCCTGGTCCCACAGCTCCAGGAGGCGTAAGGGGCTATGGACAGCATGTTTAAGAGTCAGTAAAACCAGGATGGAATATTTATAGCATAGGGGAAAAAAAAATCTCAAAATGACTTGAGGAGAATGTAAACCATTCCTACGGTTTTACTGAAAGGGGAAATTTAAGGTTGCAAATCAGCTCAGCCTGGTTCAGGAGGCTGAGCTGGGAACACTTGCCTGCAGAAGAGGATGCTTGGTATTGCAATGTGGAGAAGGATCTGGAACATTTAAGGCAGAGTTCTCAACATCATCTGCTCTTGAGGAGTGCAGAATGAAATTACAGAATATGCTGATCCCATTCAATGGTCCTTCATTGTGATTTGGGGGTTCCCTGCCCTGTTTACTGAGTCAGGTCACCACAGTTACCCAGGGGAACAGTAAATGAGGATGTTTAGGTGAGTGAGGAGTGAGTGTGAGGGTGTGTAGCAGGATCTTCTCCAGCAGCAGCAGGCTCACTCATCCTTGTTTCCTGTTGGTTACAGTAAAGTGGGCCAGAAATAAAGACTCTGACCTCTTGTTTCTGTTTTGCAGTGGTACAGAAAACCAGACTACAACTTTTTTGAAAGCTATAAGGCATATCGTAGAAAATATCCAGAGCAGCCCTTCTATATCCTGAATCCCAAAATGCAGTGGCAACTCTGGGATATTCTGCAGGAGAATTCCCTGGAGCATATTCAGCCTAATCCACCATCATCAGGAATGCTTGGTAAGATAATTGCTCTCTAAACTTCTGGTTCAGTTTGCAGGCAGGAACTCTCCATGATGTCTTTTTTCAAAGACAACTACAAATTTATGGTGCTTATCAGAGTTGTTTTTACAGTGTTTGTCTTGTGCCAAAATGTAAGCTTCCTGTCTTCAGAGCAGCAGCTCAGTTATATTAAATTAAGTGGCTTGCAGCACCCCTCTGAAACAGCAGTCTCAAACATGGCCCAGTTCCAGGTGGAACTGGAGAACAGACTGCAGCACTGGGAGGGTCTCTAGGATTTGTAGCTTCCAGTGCCAGAGCAGTTCCACGGGGTGCAAGAGGAAGGATGTGTCTCCTGCAGGCTCAGATCTGGTCAGGCAAATAAATCTGATTACTGTAATGAATTCTAAGGGTGTGCCTGTTTCTTTTCCATATATTATTTATACATAAATGTATGTATGTGTATATATATATAAAGACTTTCTGGGGGTCTGTGGAAGGTCAGACTGAATAGCTGTCCTGAAAAGGTCAGTGATATGCCCTTCTCAGCAAAGGAACTCCTTTTTACATTCTGCTGTTGCAAAAGTTTTCCTGCTTAGTGTAGAGCAGCTCTCATGGCCAGCTGAATAAAAAGGAGTGAACCTCTGGAGAAGCTGCCATGGATTTGAAGTCACAGCATAGATGTAGAGTCTTGTTTGCCATGGACTGACCAACTGCTGTGCTTCCTCCCTTTGTCTGCTCCCACCTCTGTTCCACCACTGCTGGGGCAGAGGCATTTTCTGTCTCTGTGTAAACAGAGTTGCTTCATGTTTTTGCTAGGCACAGCACCTATTAAATCATTGCTTGGATTTGTGTAGAGCAGCTGTGTGACAGCACAGTCAGTGACTTCAGCAGCAGAATTGTTAACTGGAGTTATGGGCTTGAAGGAAGACACACATGTCAGACAGCAGTTCTCCAGGGCTTAACCTTGGGCCAAGTCACCTTGCTTTTTGCTTTGTAAAACAAGGCACCTTGCCAAATTCAAGGGCATAGATGAGTCCCAGTTACCAGCTCTGTGTTCCCTGGAATGCCTGAGTGTGATTGAAAATTTTCATTTGAAAATGTGGATGAAAGCACGTTTAAAATATACTTTAGGTTCTTTTAACATCTTACAGTTCCTCAGGTTGTGCATGGTCCCTGATGTGCCGGATCCTGCATGAATTTTCTGTGATGTTACACATTGGTTCAGTTTCTCTGGTATATTCTTGCTATTTCTTGCACTTGGAAGAAAAGCAGCCAGTAGCTCTGGCTTCCATCTGGTCTGGCTGTGCCCAGCAGTGGCTGGTGTGATGGCCTCGGTAGAGGAGACACAGGAGGGCAGCACTGCTCTGCTCCAGGGAGCCTGCAGAGCAGAGGCTGATCAGTCTCCCTGAGCGTCTCCCAGCACAGGCCCTTTCCTGTTCCCTGCCCTCACAAGAGGCAGCTGGGACCAATGCAAAGGTCGCATCTCTGCTGATCCAGGCAGGTTTGGGATGGGCTGCTCGGATCAGCTAATTGCAGTGCTCGCTTGGCAGACATCCAAGTTTCCATGAAGGTCACAGATAATGGAAGTACTCTTAAAAATTGTCCTTTTGGCATGGCTGACAGTGTAAACAATCCACTGAAATCACATTGATCGTACACTTTGCAAGGGAGGGCTTCAGAAAAGGGCTCCATCTGGCCAGACTTGTTTTCTGCCCCTCTGCTCTGAACGTTAATAAAGGAAAGCCTTGCCCATGGAGCTGCTGCTCCCTGCTGGCTGCCTGTCCCTCTGGAATGTTTAGTCGTGTCTCTGCTGTGACGTGGGGGTGTCTGCTGTCTGTCCCTCCGCAGGCATCGTGCTCATGATGACGCTGTGTGACCAGGTGGACGTGTATGAGTTCCTCCCCTCCAAGCGGCAGACGGACATCTGCCACTACTACCAGAAATTTCACGACCACGCCTGCACCATGGGAGCTTACCACCCCCTCCTGTTTGAGAAGAACTTGGTGAAGCACATCAACCAGGGCACGGATGAGGACATCTACATCCACGGGAAAGTCACCCTGCCTGGCTTCCAAAAAGTGCGCTGCTAACGGATTGGTTTTACTGTGTTAAGATTTCCTTGACTTTCGAAGCACTTTTTCAATCAGGGTTGTCAGATTTGTTAGGTCTAAGCACTGGTGTGTTTTGACAGCTCTTCCATGTAGCAAGGCTTGCTTGCTCTTAGGACTTTGTTGACCAACTCTGAGCTGTAAGGCTCACTGTGGTACAGCCACTGACCTCCATGAGTCACTGCAGTAAAAGGACTCCCAGTGGAGCCAGGCATTGCAGCTCGTGGATAACTCTGGCTTCATCTCAGCTGATGATGGTGTAGGGGAGGCACAGGAGAGGCTTTCTAAGCAGAGATTGCACAAGTCAGGATCCTACAATGGACATAGTTCAGTTTGCTTCAAAGGGCTTGCGACAGCCAAAAGCCTGGGCCATTGGGAAACATCAAAAATCATTTAAAATCTGTTCCCATAGTCAGGAGCTCTTCAGAATAGCTCTGATTTACGGAAATGCTGTCAAGCTGTGTAATGATAAGCTAAACTTCTAGTCCAAAATATTTGATTTTATAAACAGTCTGTGAACTTCCTTCCAAATTTTAAGACTTCTGAAACCACTCAGGTGACATTTTTGGCAAAGGAAGAGGAAAGCAATTCATAATTCAGTGAATCTTGCAAGACTTTTTAATCTTTTACTATTTTTTTTTAATAATTTAAAATAAATTTTAGTAATCACTTTTCCAGTACAGTGCTGGGCTTGGTACAGAAGAACCCTTATTATCAGAAAGGTTTTGGGAAGATGCTGCCAGGCACAAATGGGGGAACTCACTGGAAGTCGGTGCCTTTTTCCAGCTCTCTGCTGCTCTACCTTTGCAATTGTTAATGAATTACTTGCTGTACCCATTAACACAAACACCACAGAGCTGCTGCTAGATGAGTTCCAGCCCTCTGCAAACTGACAGAGGGGATCTCTTGACTGCTGTGTGCTTTTCTGCATAGGTGGGGAGCAGGTTTGCCACTTCCATGCTTCATGAGTGGTGGGGAGGGAGAGTGTGTTCTGCTTCTCGTGGTGAAACACAGGCAGAGCTGAGAAGGGCAGCTTCTTCTGTGGCTGCATGGTGGAAGTGGTACCTCTGCAATCTGAGAGTGTTGGTGAGAGCACCTTCCCTGTCTTCTGTATTCATGTGTTTCATCAGGTCTGTAAAGAAAGCTTTCTCCTGTTTTGAATAAATCCTGTGAAGTCATTGGCCTGGTTTTGGTGAACGGTGAATGTCTTTTCTCCATGGCCTTGGGGATTTGTACCAGCCTTGCACCACTGCAGGCACAGCTGCTCCTCCAGCTCCTTCTCCTTTCTGCACACCCATCTCTTGGGAGGGACTGGATCTGTCAGTGTTTACAAATTACATACAGGTAAAATGGTCCAAGTCCCAGCACCGCATCCCACTAGGCAGGAGTGCAACGAAGGCAGCTTGGAGAGCATTCCTTTTCATTGCCAGGGGTGGAGGGAGCTTACAGAGGAAAAGTCATGAGGGGTTGCTTGGGAGAGCCGCAGAAATCTTCTCCCCATCTCCACTCCTGGGTTTTGACAGCCCTGCATCTCTGTTCCTTGGATCAAGGAGGTATCTGCTGCAGCAACTTGTCTTCTTGCTATGTGTTTGTTGAGATTCAAATAGCTTCTGACTTTTTTCCTAGGCGGTTTCATCTGTTAATTCCCACAACATTATTTTCCACCAACTCCCCCGCTATGGAGAGCAGCCCAGCCACCCTCCCTGGCTCTGGCTGCGTAATGGATGGATGGGATGTGGCTTCTGAGAAGCCAGCACAGCCTGCCTGCTACTCACCTGGGGTCCCAAACCCACCTGCTCCCCTGCAGGGCTCCTCCAAAGAGACAAGATCTCAAACAGATTCCCCAGATCTCTGAGAACCCTCAGTTACTTAGGGGCAATAGTCTCGCACTGAGCATGGAATTGCAAATGTTATGTTAACAGTTTTAGCTATGTGCAACATGTGATTCATTTACTCTCTAAACAGACTTTTACAGGAATTTTGACAGAGCTTAAAATATGCCAGTGGTAACCCTATTTTTTCCTTTTTTTCTCTGCCTAGATAGAAATCTAATATAAAGTGCAAGTGATGACAAATCTGGTATTTAGAAGAGCCAGGTGTAAGTTAGTGGGTGGTAATAGCTAGATTGTAACAAAAGTCTTGTCCTCCTGCAATCTTTAGCACTTCCAGGGTGAACAGCTTTCTGTCCATGTAGGAAGGGGGAAAGGGGCAACACTGCCCTTTCCAGTTAGCCACTGAAGGACTCAGTACTGGCAAGGATGCTCTGTATTTACATGGGAAATATTTCCAGCTGGAGCCTGTTTTTACCCCTCTTTGGCTTTGCATTTTTAGAGAGCCGTGGACATGGGTAGGAAGAGGTTATCTGGTCAGACCAGAGCCCAGAGGAGGGAAGTGCCACTGTCAGCAGTTCATGGCTGGACAATGAAGTATTTGGGGGATGCAGAAGGAATGACAGTATGTTACTGGCAGAGGAACACTGGATTTCGTTGTCATTAAAGGTTTTCCATTGTCTGGGCTCACAAAGCTGCCTGTGGGTTTTTATGGTTTGCTTTCACTTAAGAAAAAGGAGGAAAATGTCCCCGAAATTCAAAATGTATGCACCTGAGTCAACACACCTGTCCTGGGTGCCCTAAGAAGAATGGAGTGGGTGAGTGGGAACTAGATCTGACAACACACCAGTAAATCAATAGTGATGGTTAAAGAGATACATGCTGGCACTCCCTGAAAAGAAACACAAGCTGCCCCAGCCTTTGTTTCTGTGCATGCAAGCAGCTGAAGGGGTGGGTACAGGCAGGATGGCTCATCCTCCTCTGCTCTGTGAAGTCTGACGCTCTCGTCCAGAGCTGTGGGTGTTTGATTTCATTTGTGAATTGTATCAGACTGGCAGGGAAACTTCAGCACTTGCATCAGGTGATGATACAAGGCACAGTATGGCAGCATCAGGCTTCATTTTGGAGCAGGTAATTGGTGTTCATGGCCGTACATATCTTAGTTGCTATCCCTGTGCATTCATAGGAGAGGTGAAAGTTGTGGTTTGTGGGGTTACCTGGTGTCTGTGTGTTCAGCAAGGCATCACCTGCAGCTGGTGAGCTCCTGGGAAATGCTGGGAGCCAGCTGAGACCCAGCTGCCTTTATGCCTCTCCAGAAGGAGCTGCAGATCACGGCTCCTTTTTGAAGACAGAACTATCAAGGAGGAGGATGTGCTTGTTTCTAGCTTGGTTTTGGAAGTGCAGATGACGGTGAATAGCATCTCTCTCAGCTCTAAGCAAACAGCTGCTTCTGTTTTTGACCTAAACTCAGTGAGCTGCTTCACAGCCTTGTCTTGTGAAAGGTGAGGGTAATGGCTTCAACACACAGGAACATTGGAGGGGCATCTGAAGTCTCTGGGGTTGAAAATGCTCAGATCATGTCATGCACAACTTCTCTGCTGTTTTGGCTGTGGTGTGCAAGGCTTCTTCCAGGGGATTGTTCTAGAGGGTTGCAGACAGCACCCTCACAGGGTCTCCACTGAGAGGGGAAGGAGCCCTTCCGAGGCCAGCCTTGGCACCTCTCATCCTTCACACAAATCCTGTGAAATACTTCACTCTCTAGGTGGGTGGCTCCTGCTGCTCCTTATCCTCCAGGATGTCACCTCTGCAGAGGTTTGTGCCTCCAGGTTTTGCGTCTTTGTGTTCACTTGGTTATAATTAGCTTGTAGCTTCATGTGTGATAAAGGGAGCAGTTAATTTATATTGCATCTTTCAACAGCCAAGTGGACATGAAGCTTAGTGCTCTACCGCTAACTTGTGTTCAGGGTACAATGAAGAAGACAAATTTAGGGAGAAAATTTAAGCAATGAGTACTTGAAAAAATAAAAAACCTCCTCAGTTCAAGATATGTTTTAGAAAGATAACATAGATATTTGCAAAAACAGAATGGAAAATGAGCAGGGAAAATCAGGCATGAGAGATGGTTTGAAGAAGTGTTTGTTTAGTGCAATCTCTTCCAAATAAGTCTCTTTAAACCAGAGAAGGGCAGGGGCTGAGGGAGTGGACTGAAAGTGGTTTGGTTTGGAGTGAGTGACTTCTGGCAGAAGTTGGATCTCTTGGAGCAGAAGCAGACACTTCCCAAACCCCAGTGAGCTTGGCTTGCTCTTTCCGTCCAGGTCTGAGTGTGCTGCTGGTTTTGGATATCAGTGTGCATGGAAAGTTATGCCTGTGGGAACAAAAGCAACCTGGAATGTCTTTATTTCCATTCCTGCAAATGCCTTGCATTGTTTTTCCTGCCTGGCCCTGGCATCCTTTACAAAAACAACACCGAGGTGCTTCCATGGGCCAGCACTGGTTCTAACCTGTGACAAACAAAAAGGTCCTTGTAACAAGGGGATTATATCAGCCAAACCTTTGCTAATCCTGCTCCAGACCAGCTCTGCTGTGTGTTAGCACCTGTTCCAACCCTTAGTAGTTCACACACAGCCCTCCACGGGTGCTTACCCTGCACCACTCTGGTGATGCTGAAATGCCCTGGGCCATTTCAGGTCTTTAAACATAACTGGTGAAAATGGGGAATAGCTGAGTCCTTATCTGATAGTTAAAGACAAATGCAGGGCCCTGGATGGTGGAAGTGGTACCAGCATTTGTAGCATACATTTCATTTCCCAAAATAAAATGAGCATCACTAATATGTGTGAAAGTAGGCTGTATTTCATTAAAAGCCAGTTTCAGGTATATCCAGCAGCATAAAAATAAGAAAACTGAACTGCATGCTCAGTGTGTAGTTTATATATTACAAAATCACTGTTATTTATGGTGCCTGAAGTGTTACATAAACACTAATTTTAACAAGTATACGGGGGGAGAACTTCCTCAGTTTTCTCCTGCTCAGCTGAGTGTTCTGCATCCATTCAGAAATGCCAAATAGCTGTGTTACCACGTAAAATACTTCCAAAAAATGGAAGCTGATTTTTAACTGGGATAAGTTACTGAAGTATCCTACCATCAAGGAAGCTATAAATCATTTTCATGAACTGAGAACCTGTCTTCCCTCTCAGTTGCCTGTTTTTTCCTTGGGTATCTTCACAGACATTATCAGACTTGATTCTTTCTTGGTTTACCAAAGATACATTAAAGGCACACATTTCTTAAGTAAATATGTGGGAGGGAGCATTTGCACTGGAATTTAGGAAGAAGGCTGAGCAAAAGGTTAAGGCTTTGTCTCCAGTGCCTGGGACAAAGTGCAGAGCAGTTTCTCGCCAGGGGAGCAGAGTTTTATAGGGAATTTGGAAGGTGCTGTCTTTTCCCAGCTGCCAGTCTGAGGCTGTTTGTATGGGATGTGTGAACTGAGAACTGAAGCCAAAGAATTTAAGGGAAACAACAAAGAAAAATTGTTTTGTTAGAACTGAGATGCTCAAAGCAGTTTTGACAAGAAGCAACTTAAACTTGTTAGACTGTCACGGCAGATAATTTGAGTCTGACCAGGCTAATTGTGACACATAGGTTAGATAAACTCTTATTTTTAATAGGAGTTCTAATTTGCATAAATAAGATGTGCAGTCTCTTACATATTTCTCTCAGATATTTGTTTTTCTTTCCTGCTTCCAGTTCTAGACCTTGTTTGCGTAGGGAGATTGGTGAGTGACTGGGACAATGAGCTGGAGATCGGCTTTGGCACGAGGTAATTGTGTGGGTGAGTTGTGTATCCTGGCAGCAGCCTGAGTCCGTGTCCAGCTGGGCTGCAGAGGTGCCAGGGGTGTGGAAGTGCTGTAAATGTCCCATCATTTCAAAACCACTGCAGGCCTTGCTCAATCAGCTTTGAAGGTTGAGCTCTCTGAGCTGAGCTGTTGCCTCTGGGCTCTGCTGAGCTCGTGTGGAGGTCTGAGGTGTCCCTGTGCCCCAGGGTGGACACAGTGCCTCTGGATCATTCTACTGCTAGATGGAGGTGACACAGCTGCAGCTGGCAGTGGCTGCTTTGCATTCCACCATCTGACTGGTGAGGGATGCAAAAAAAGAGCCATAAAATGGGGATGTTTTCATAAACTGAGCCCACACAGTCATTGTTGGATTGACTTTTCACTGCTGGGATGCTGGGGTGATGTGGGGGGTGCTCAGGGCAGAGCTGTACTGCAGCAGTGCCAGCCTCTGATGAGTATGGAACTCAAACACTTCCCCTGGGTGACAGGGCAATAAAAACATCTCCTTCCTGGCTGTGTCCTACAAGGAAGGAAGGAGGTCTTTCCAGATCTCAGTTCTTGATATGTGTAAAGCAAACAAGGGCAGAATGAGTGGGTGGGAGTGGGTCTGGGGTACATAGGGACCACCTGGGGCTGGGAGCTGGGCTGTGCTGGGGCTGTGCTGCTCCAGGTTTCACTGAAAGTTTCATCCAGCTCTGCATGCCTGGCCCTGGCCTCCTGACACCTTCCTGCCTATAGACACCCAAAACTGTGCCCTGAAGGAATTCTGATTTACTCTGGTTTAACTTTACACTTTTAGTTAATAAAGAAACACAATATATTGCTATAATGCAGCATGTCATATCTGGCAGAGAATGGAAAAAATAGCAAATGACTAGCCCTGGTGGTATGTGTGAACAAGGAAGTGGTGTGTCAAAAAAATAAGCTATTTTTATCACTGTTTGCCATAAAATGAACAGTGCAGGAAATAGTTTTAAGCTCAGTTAATTTTCAGTTCTCTTGAATAACTATTAATGCTAAAACAAAGCTTGTGTTGCCCCCTGCTCCCCCTGTTTCTGTCCAGCCCTGTCACCCCAGGTGTGTCCATGGCCATACTGGCACCCGGGCATTCCTGCTCCGTGGAGGAGCTGCGTTCCCCCCTCTGCACCTTCCCTGCCCCAGAAAGTCTCCAAGGGGCTGCACAGGGACAGGGATGGGTGTGGGCTTCTCCTTTATGAAACCCGTGGGCTTCTTCTTTCTGCCAACCCTGTGTATACCTGTGGTCTAATCCCATCCCTCTTCTCTACCCATGCATTCTCGGGAGCAGATGGTTTCTGTAGAGCTGTGCTTGATATTTCCATGGCCTCAGCATTACATGGATGCTTTCATTCACTAATCTGCCAGTGTAAGCAGGAAAGCTCTTTGGAAAAGCTGACACACAGATTAAAAGCAGCTGAGCTACCCCATCACCTGAAGTCAGACTTTGCTTTTTGCAAAGTGGAATTTGTCAGCACACTTAAATTCCCCACTGTGCCCAGCTGTCGCTGGGGATGTGGAGGGGGTTCTTACAGGGGAACTGCTTAGAGAAAAAACAATAAATACAGAAAAGTTCAGCCCTGCAATTTGCTGAAGCAGCTGAAGTTGAGGGTGTAATGCAGCAAGAAGCTCATTGAAGGTGAGCAGAAGGATTCAACCATAGAAGAATTTTACAGGGCTAGACACCAGTGTTGTACAGCAAGTACGTGTGGGAGCTGAGCACCATGCTGCTGTCAGCACAAGGACACTCGAAGGGCAGGTTTTCTGCATCTCTGGTACAAACCAGAGATTTCTGGTGGAAACAGCTGGTTTTGTGCCAAGTGTTTTGTTACAAAATCCCTGTACGGCAAAGTTTAGCTTAATCCCTCCAAACTCCCTAAAACCCTTGGGAACACCTGGGTATCTTGCACGAGGTTTTCAATTGTGATGAAGTTGCACTTCAAAGCTCTTCTATGGATCAGCAAATGCCAGAAACACTTTATATTTTCCTTTCAAGCAGGGCTGAGCCTCCAGTGACTGTCAGTGCAAGCCTGAGAATTGCAGTGCTTGTGAAAACACACGGAGTCAGTGACATCTGTCTGACCTGGTCAGGTTAAAAATTTGCTCTCTGGCTATTTGCTAATGTACCTTTTGCTTTGATTCATAAAGATAGTGATCTGGCAAAACTGAGTATTTCCAAGAACACAGCTCTTCAAAACAGCTCTTCATTTGCAGTCAGAAGGTGATTATTCTACCAAGAGCAGCACTTGGCACTTGTTCACTTAAACAATAACAAAACTTAGCAATCATCAGGGAAAGTAACCAGGAAATGGCATGTTGGGTGAGAATGGGAAGAGCTGTGCAATCAGTGTCAGGAAATTCTATTTAATAAACAAAACAAAAGCTCCAAACCCATCTGATCAGCAAATATCTAATGGGCAAAGTACTCGACACGCACCTTCACACTTGGCAGTCAGGAGTGTCCTGAGTCAGTGTGATTTTGCTGCCTTATTAATATTTTAAGCTCCTTTACTGAAGCAAATATTCAGTGAGATTTGAGTTGTTTGTGCACTCTTGGGACTCTGCTGCCTTTTATTGCCGTGTGAGGGGTGGTGTGAGGGGTGTGTGTGCAGGCATCAGGGGAAGAAGCACAGGACTGCAGAGTGAGGCTGGGGTGTTTTGAGCAAGAATGGAGTGAGGGGCATTCCTGGCTTTTGTATTGAACCCAGTATTCAGGATTCCAAACAGTTCTGGGGATGGGGCACAGGTTGGAATTTGGGTAGTGGAATTTGACATTTGCACATGCTTCAAAATGTGAGCAGGTGTAACCAGTGGGGATCTTCACACTTTAGCTGAAGGCCATGTGTAAATGAAAATGAGTTTCTTTTTTTCAGCTGCTGTTTAATGAATTTTGCCTGCCTTAACTGAGTTCTCAAGGTCGGTGCTTCCAGTCCCTTCAGGTTGGCACAGGTTGGCCAGTGCCCTCACTGCCACTCTTTGGCAGTTCAGTTTTGTAGTATTTGAAGTTGTTAAAGCCACTAGGGCTGTCTAAACCCAGCTTTCTAATGTCTGCTGCCACAGCTGTTCCTCAGATTTTCTCTCAAGACTGGAGATCTGATTCTTTTAGATACCTGGCTGGAAAGAAAGAACACAGAAAAAAAAAAAAAAAA
>VZUA01100471.1:25019-42901 GCA_013401035.1 Horornis vulcanius
CTGGGCAATCTCCATTTCTGAAATGGACTGTATCTGTCTTCGATGAAGAGTTGAGTCTAGTTTTGTCAGTTTTTGAAGCTGTAATTCCAGACAGCCTACATAATTCAAACCAGACACTTTCTATCTAACATGACACAAATTTGTAGTGTACAGTGTTAATGTTAAAATTATCCTAGCATGCTATCATATATCTCCATGGATTTGCTACTACCTTTCTTGTCTTAGCTGGGTGTGCCATTAGTGGCTGTTTAGTTTTTATTGCAGTATGGAGTACAGATAATTTTAAAGAAGCCAATATAAAATACCTGTCAGATATGCTAAAGATGAATACATTCAGCAATGATCTCAGTTATTTGCTGGATTGTGACAAGATTACAACAGTGTATTACCTTTGAGTATTACTTTTAAGAGTCTTACAATATGTCTATTGCAAAATACAGATTTTATAGTGACTGAATGAGTGAGCTGTCAGCAAAGTATTTCTTAATTGTGGCTAAGTGCTTGGAAAGAACATGGAGCATGATGCAAATACGGGGTATCTTCTTTTCTGCAAATAATAGTTATGTGGTGCCACAATTTAAATATTTTTTTTTATCAGAAAGTAATTGCTAAAGCATGCAAATGTCTTATTTCCTTCATAAACCTTTGAAAATAACCCTCCTGGGTCTTTTGCCTTTTGCTGCCGGCTCTGAATGGCACCCCAGGGAGTTGACATCTCTTATCAGAAATGAGCAGCCAGGCAGAGGGCAGTCAGCATATTGAGAGGCCATAATAGTGTGTTGGTCAAGGGCACCAGACAGGTACTGAAAGGTCTCTTGTTGTGTTAAACAAATGCTATTTCCTTCCTGCCTAAGTGAGAGCTAATTTTTTTTGTAAGCTTCTCTTTTGGCAAAAAACACAATAAGGATATATAAGGCAACCTTTTCAGTGAGAGATTAGCATTAGATTATCATAAATCCACAGATTAAAAGTGCTGTGATCAATGAGAACAGGCCTTGTAAGATTAAATAAAAGGACTAATTGAAAGTGGTGTCCCATGGTAGACAGAGGATCGACACAATATTGTGTAGATATAAGCATGCACTAAGTAGAAAGTGGAAGAATGAAATGCACGGTACTTTTTTCAAAGGTTATAGCTCTGGTTTATTGCTCTGGTGACTGAGCAGTTGTGTATTGTGGGAGTAGGAGAAGGCTAAAAGTATATTCTCTGTGGTCTTTAAACTACTGAGAATTTATTGGTGAGACCAGAAAAAAATTATATTATTTTTAATAATCTTTTATTATAATCTTTTAATTAAGAAATCACATATCTGAGGTACAGATGTGCTTCTAAAAATTAAAATCATTGGCAGAAGATTAATTAAATGTATCCTGAGACCCTTAGATACAGGTTTTCAGTCTGCATTGTTGAATATTATTTAGTACTGTGTTGTTAGGGCTTTCTACTTTCATATCTAGCAAACTCTCTGTTCTCTCACCTTCATATAAACTCTTCTGAACTTTTCTGACTGGTTTCTGGTGATTCAGTAAATGTCAGAATTGATTGTACTGAAGTTGCATGCAGGTATATCAGTAGACTAAAATGTTCCTGCCCTGATTTCCCTGGAAAGGGTTAGTACTTGTTTGGTTGTTTGCTCTGTTCTGTTTAACCACCAAATCTGGACAGCAAGCAAAAAGATTTCCTCTTAGACAATTTCTGTCTGTTGCCTTCTGGTCCAGGAAAGAGAGAGGAGATCTTTGTCTTCCCCAAGCAATTGAAGAGAGGTCAGGAGCTGCCTAGAACGCTGGATGGTGCAACCAGGAGGGAGCTTTGAGCAGAAGCTGTGGCTGGCTGACTCCTATAAATATTAGAAAACAAACATCACTAGGCTGCAGAGATGTGCTTACCAGGAGTGAACTGTTCAGAGTTTGTTGCAACTTAGAAGCCATTGAAATCTGACAGGCTAAGATTTAGCAAAGCTGAAGGAAGGACCTGCCCAGCAAGGACAGAATGAACAGTGGAGACTGATTCTTGAAGTGTTGGGTTGCTTTTCGGTTTTCTGTTGGAATTTTTTGCTTGTGGGGTGTTTGTTCTGTTTTTAACTTCAACCTGTGTCTCTGCTGAGTAAATTTTATTAATACTTACGAGTGTTCCTGTCTCAATGTACCCCTCTTAAAGGAAAGAATGCGCAAGAACTTGAGCAAAGGGAACAAGAGAACTGCGTGGATGAATAGAGAACTCCTGTCATTACTGAAGCATAAGCAGGAAATACACAGGAGATGGAAACAGGGTCAGGTCACTTGGAATGAATATAGAGGGGTTGTCAGAGTAAGTAAAAACAAGATAAGGAAGGCCATGGCCCATCTGGAATTAAATCTGGCCAAGGATGTCAAGGACAACAAGAAGGGCTTCTTCAAATACATCCATAACAAAAGGAAAACCAAGGATAATGTGGGGCCATTACTAAACATAACAGGGAGCCTGGTAACACAGGATGCAGAGAAGGCAGAGTTACCAAACACCTTTTTTGCACTGGTCTTTATTGACAAGACCAGCCGTCAGAATTCTCTGACCATTTCCCTTGGTTGAGAAGGATTGGGTTAGAGAATACTTAGGCAAAGCTGACATCCACAAGTCCATAGGCCCCGATGGGATGCATCCACAAGTGCTGAGAGAGCTGTGGAGGCCATTCACAACCATCTTTGAAAGCTTGTGGTGGTCAGGAGTGGTGCCCAAGGACTGGAAGAAAACAAATAGCACCCCAGTCTTCAGAAAGGGCAAGAAGGAAGACTCAGGAAACTCCAGAAGGTAATCAGGAGTAGCCAGCACGGATTCACTAATGGTAAATCATGCATGACTAACCTGACTGCCTTTTACAATGAAACAAGTACCTGGATGGATGAGGGACACTGTCTACCTGGACTTCAGCAAGGCTTTCAACACTGTCTGTCACCACATCCTCACAAAGTCAGGAAGTGTGGACTAGATCAGAGGGCAATGAGGTGCATTGAGAACTAGTTGAACAGTGGCACAGGGGCTCATTGTAAGCCTTGGTGTCTCCCAAGGTTCAGTACTGGGCCCATTATCCATCAGTGACTTGGATGAAGGGGCAGATGCCTCCCTAGCAGGTTTGCTGGTTGTTTGGTTGGAGAGATGGGCAGGGAGGAGCCTTCTGAAATTGAGCAAAGGCACATCCAGGGAGGAACAGCCTCATGCACGAGCACAGCCTGCTGGAGCAGCCCTGTGGGAAAGGACCTGGGGGTCCTGGTGGACAAATAAGCTGTTCCTGAGCCATCAGTGAGCCCCTGTGGCCAAGAAGACCAATGGGATCCTGGGGTGCATTAGGAAGTGCACTGTCAGCAGGTGGAGGGAGGGGATCCTGCCCCACTGCTCAGCCCTGGTGAGGCACATCTGGAGTGCTGTGTCCAGGTCTGGGCTCCTCAGCACAAGAGAGACGTGGAGCTCCTGGAGCGAGTCCAGAGGATGGCAACAAAGATGATTCAGGAACTGGAGCATCTCTATTACAAGGAAAGGCTGAGAGAGCTCAAGGTTGTGGAGTCTCCTTCACTGGAGATACTCAAGAACCACCTGGACACAATCCTGTGCTATGTGCTCCAGGATGACCCTGCTTGAACAGGGGGATTGGGACTGATGGCCCACTGTCCTCCCTTCCAACCTTGCCCACTCTGGGACTGTGTGAAAAGTGCAGAGCAGGCCATCTCAAAGCTCTAACCGTCCTGAGGGATCACCACATGGCTATCTGGACTTCGATTTATGTGAAGATTTCTTGTTTATCCTGCTACAATTGAGTTACTTTCTTATGCCTGCAGTAGGGAATAGCTTCAGTGATATACTATCGTCTAATTCCTCAACTGCTGGGGTATGATACATTTATTATGGAAAATACACGATGTGGTTGTTGACTGGGTAATTTGTAACATAAAGCTGTAAGTTTTTTCCAGGCTAGAAACGTATTTGTGTTGCAGCTCATTTCATTCATTCTGTGTTTGAGTGAGTTCAGATGCTGGGATGATCTTGAGGTAAGAAGTGTTTCTAATAGAATTCAAGGTTTAGTGCATTGGAGAGGGTTTCCTTTACCAGACCATAATTCAGCTGATGGTGGTTGCTATATTGTAAAGTATTGATGTCTTGGGATAATGTTTTAGCAAAGTCAGGGAAATAGAAGCAGTAGGAATCCAGCTCTGTGAGTCACTATCAGCATTTAATATTCATACCTGCATATTATAGGAACAGGGGCCATCATTCATTAAATTAGTTGCCCAAATGAAGCAGTTAATTGATGAGCTATTACCTTAAGGATAACTGGAGCTCTTCTTGTCATCAGTGAAAAGGTATTGCTTGGGAAGAGTATTATGATCAGGATAATAATTTTAAAATATTCAGCAAGTATAGGATGAAAGCAAGTTTCTAGGTTTTGTTCCCTTTTTCTCCCCTGGTTTTCCTCCTTTCTGCTGCTTTTCACATCCTCCCACAAATAAGATTATCAGACCAAATAGTCTTGATGTTGTAGGCTTACAACCAGGCATTTGCTATCTGATGCTGTACAATCAGTAGCCGAGGAAAATTTTGAGGGAGTAAAGACAGTTTACTTGCCTTTCAGTGATTAATTCACTGACTTGTAGATATGCATCTCCTTTCCTCTTACCCATCCCTGTGAAATCTTTGATCATTCAACCTCTATCATGGGTAACAAAATTTTGATAGTACTATTAGACAAAGTTCAACATAATTTTTAAATCAGCTTTTGCTGGATCTTTGGATAAAGCTGAATATATATAATGAAAAGGAGAGATGTTTGAGATGATTCGACTATGTTGAATAAGAAACTTGTGAAAGACTTTTAAAAATATTAGAGTTCTCCAGTAATAGATAAAAGCAGCTTACATTAAATTTACTGAGGTTTTGATATAATTAAGTGATCTGTTTCATAGAAAATGGTAGCAAGGAAAGTGGTAGACAAATGTTACAGATTCCAATTTAAGTACTAAGGAAAACATAGGAAATGAAATACTGACAAAAGTTTGCTGTACTTCTCTGGAGTCCCGCTGCATGGAGTGATTTGGTAGGTTACTTAACAAGGGCTAGGGCACAGCATAATTATGTTAAAGGAAGCTGGGAAATAGAGAACACTGAGCAACTCTTTTGGGTGACCAAATCCATCTTTATATGAAGTCTGAGTTTGTACTGAGGTAGCTCCATAAAGTAGTTTGTGACTGCTCTGGTTAAGACAGGCTTGAGCACTGGGAGCATTATGTCCTGTGGTAGCAGCCCCCTCACTGCCTTTCTTGTGGTATGGGCAAAGACAAAACCCCAGTATTGACACAGAGTACAGGCAAGTCTAGGGCAGATGTCACAGATTACAGTGGAAGGAGACAGGAAACACAGGAACTGCTTGCCTAGGGGGACCAGGAAAGTAATACCAAGTCCTGTCCTAAAGGCAGGAGTCATCACATGCTGGGACCCTGAGAAGAATTTCTTCTGTTCATGTCTTGACAGGATGTACCAGTTGAGTGGAGTTCTGGTCTAAGGGTTCAGAATCAACTGACAAGAATATGTGCGAGTTGAAAAAAAAAATCACAAAAGATTTTGCAGAAAATCTTTTCTCTAAAACTTGAGAAAGTTAAATGCAAAATGGTTGTTAGAAGGCCAGTAATGGGTTTTTTTTCCTTACACTGGTTCTTCTGAGGTCAGAGGAGGAGTGTGTACAAGTTATCATTCTGTATTGTTCACAGTTGTTGGAAATTTATAGATTTTAGGGGGTTGTGTTCAGGATGTCCATATCCAAAGCTAAGAAGTGACAGATGTGTAATTGAGAATTCTATACTTCTGGTGAACAAAAACAGTACAAATGTGTAACTTAGGTACTGGAGATGAATACTGGTATCAAGACAATTGTCAGTGTTGGTGCTATGTCATTTTTGTATTTGTCAGTTAGGCAAATTGTATTGACTTTAATATCATGTAATTACATTCCAGGAAAAAATTAAACGTGGTGCATATTTGGATTGAGATTGACACTCAGTTTTCTGGTTGATGTGATTCCTCTCTACCCAATTGTTGCTCCTCATCAGTAAAAGGGCATCTGAAATTAGTGCAAGTATACTTAGGTGCTACTGTTTCTTCAGGATATTAATTTCTGCCCTTAGTTCTGGGGTCATACTTTCATTGATCAGACAGCATGATACCTGAATGCCCAGGTGTGCTGTGGCTGCTGAGGAGACATCTGTACTGCTGGCACCTTTGCTGACAATTGCATTGATACTGTATGTGCTGCAGCTTAGATCCTGGAAGCGATCCCTCGCTGGGGAAGAGGAGGATTGGCCCAGCTACTGCGCTGCTTGCGGGTGGCCTCTACTGAATAATTTAATGGAAGGATTTGACACCCTTGGAAGCAGCAGCCAGTCATCTTTCAACTTGTAATTGTCTGTGTGTTTCTTTTTCATAGTTTTTTCTCCTATTAATTTTTAATACTACTGTTTCAAAGAATAGAAAATGTCCAAATGACAAGGAACAAAAGCCCATTAATTGTTTTAGTGCTAAATGGAGAAGGAAAAATGGAATAAAATTGAATGTGTTGCAAATGTCTTTTGCACTAACACCTTCCATGAACAGTTCATTCCATAGTAGGTCTCCCTGTCCTTATTTTATTTTTGAGGTGTGCCAAGATAAATATTTCAGGCAAAAAAATTGATTTTGTTTAATTTCATGATTCTAATCTGTTTTTAAAAAGATAACCACACCCCCTTCACCTCTGCCCAGCAACAGACAGCCCTACAAAACTGCAGATACAGTGTACAGCAAACGAAACTTCTTTGTGATCTTCCTTAGCTATGTGTGCTTGATTTGACAATCTTGTAAACAGCTCTCTAATCTAGAGAAAGTCTTGGGATTAACCTGTACCAGAAAGAAAAAGGAACAATCAAACCTCTATGGAATAAAAGTATGTACTAAGGGAGTTAGTGCAGAATAAGTTACTGTGCTTTCAATTTTCACCTTTGCTTTTGTTACACCAGCTTTCCTCTGCAGACAGGTTTAAGGGAAGGATAATTTTTTAAGGATGAAACTCAATTTTCAAAGGGGAATAGGATTTAACAGTACAACTGTCATTATAGTTTGTGAGCTGCATGTAAAGATGTTGAGAGTTTTATGGCTTACATTTTTAATGCAGCTGTGTATAAATGTCTTTTCTACATTCTGCTGCAACATCAGTTTTATATCGTGTGGAACTAAGCTATTTTACCTTCTATTTAAGCATATTCCCAGGTATCATTAAAAATAACATTTTAAGCCAGATCTTGTGACAAAATGTCAGCTAAATGCACTGTTGATTATAAGACTTTCTTCAAGCTACTTTGTGGAAAAGAGGACTATTTATCATTGTACAAATCTGTGGATACCATTCATGCTGACTTTTCACCCTATTTTCATCTTTGTTTTCTCCAACAGAAAGGAGAGCCAAACTGCAGTATCTTTTCTCCAGAAACCACAGAGCAGCTGACCTTTGAGATTCCTCTGAATGATTCTGGCTCTGCTGGACTTGGTGTGAGCTTAAAAGGCAACAAATCTCGGGAGACAGGAGCTGATCTTGGGATCTTCATCAAATCAGTTATTCACGGAGGTGCTGCTTTTAAGGTATGGAGGAAGCACATCAGGAGGTGCATATGTTAGAATTCTGCCATTTGTGTGTTGAATGCTGAGTCTCACTTGAGAAGCATTCTAGGTATGAATACCTTTGTTGCTCATTCCTTTGAGGGAACTACAAATCTAACATTTTGTCTCGTGGTTTCTGGGGTTGTGTGTGAAGCAACAAAGTTTGCCAAAGTGGAAGTGAATTGGTGCAAACCTTAGGGAACATTTGGATGCTGCAGGAAATGGGGAAGGAGGAGGATAAGGATGGGTAGGTATGAGTTGAGGCTGCTTTCCAGCCTCCCCACAGCCTACAGGAAGAGAAAAGTTTGGCTCAGTGACAGAGAAGTTGATACCTACATTGTACCTGTAAATAAAAAACTCTCAAATTTTTCATCTTTTTTATTCATGGTATTTTTATCACTGTATTAAAAATGTGTCTTGGCTGAGCTTGACATCAGTTGTGGAGAAGTTATCAGTTGTTCCTGAGGTGGATTGAATAGGTAATAATAAATTGGTAAATGACAGTATTATGACTTGTTCCGTTCCTTCTAAGCACTGTACGAAGGCTGTTGGATGTTTTATTATTAAAATTATTTGAGTTATTGCCTAATCTTTAGGAAATGTGTTGACTGCATTTTTTCCCCCAAATAAAAATTGGAAAAGGTAACTTTGAATTGGGAACAAATTACTTAATCTTTCAGAGCTAGTATGTTTAACACCTGTAGAACCATAATGTAATTTTTGTCTTTTATCTTGGCAATTCCTTGCAGGTCTCTCTTCTGTAAAAATACCTTTTTATTCAGCATTATGTAAATTGCTCTACTGACATGAGCCTGCTGAGTAAGGCAATTCACAGCATTACAACTTCAATGATCATCTATTTACAGCAGCTAGTAAATAACAATAATCAAGGTTTTAGGTTTCATGAGATTGTTTAATAGTTCCCTGCTTCTGTTATTTACCTGTCCTAGTCTCACAGTTGTTTCAGAGCTTGGATCTTCTTCTGGTTGGATTATGCCAGAACTGAGTTAGCACACTTTTGGCCAAATTAGGGCTGGATAAGCTCAATTCATGTGCATATCTGCAGCTGAGTATGGCTCATTTTACTGTGGAAATGAGGCTGCCCTCTTTGTTTTCCCAGCTCTGTGTCCACACCAGTTGCTGTGACAGTGCATTGCCATGGATAAACTCTTTGTTTTGAGTAGCCAGGCTGTGGAGCCATATTCCGTATTAATGGGCTGGCTGCCTGACTTGGCACATCACAGATCTGTAAGACAACCTTTTCTAGCTCTGTACGTTTGCTACTCTCTATTGCCCCACAGCAACTCACTCCAAAGCAATTAATTTTGGTTTGAGATGTCCACAGACTACTAAAGCAGGAGTTCTGTGCTCACCCCTGAGTGAGCAGGCACAGTTAGTCACTGTGACTGGGAGATTATTTTGTCTTGTGATGGCCTGTAGTCCTGTGACCTGTTCTCCATTCTACCTCAATATAACCCTTCCAGCAATTAGACCTGTGTTGTGGTAATGGATCTGAATGTAGGCTCCAGAGCAAATCAGACAGTGGCTGAGGCTCTGGCTTCAACCAGAACTGTTCAGAGACTCTGTCCTGTGTGCAAGTGCTCAAAGAATGCTCTCATTTTGGCAATGTTTTAAGAGTCTCACAGTCAACTGTTGTGTAAGGCGTGGAGAACAGCTGTCTTTCTTCTGTCTAATGACCTTTATATAGAACACAACCTAATCAGTGGGTATTAACAATTAATAAATTTTCTTGTATCAAGTTAAAAGGTGTACCTATTTGTACATAAATATTTAAAGTTGTCTTATTGTCCTTATTTTAAATCTCTTCTTGGAGCAAGTTTTGAAATAAAAACCCTTTCTTTCCAGCTGGTAGTTGTCCAGAGCATTTTCCCATGCTATTCATTGGTATTCTCTGAAATGGATTATTATGGATTAAGACATGTGCATTTGCTTTTCAGTGTGCAGTGTTTTCTTGGGAAACTGTCACAGGCGGAAATCTTAATGCTCACTGACATGAGAATTCTTTCACTATTTCTCACTTCTGCATTTAGAATTTAAAATTTTTTTGGTATTGGTGTATCATGCTAATATAAGTGGGAACTTTATCCCCTTGTCTGCATAGTCACTGCTTGTCCTCAGAAGAAGAAATGTAATACATAGAATTTCAACACATTTGTTTCACTGATAAAGTAAATGCTCAGTCCTTCTAATGCTGTATAAATGTTTTGAGATGTTAAATTTCTTTTACCCATGAGTTTTTAGAATGAGATGCAGACTGAGATGCAGACCATCTTTTCTGGTTACCGTTACTTGTTATTGGCTTGAACCAAGGTCTTAAGAGAGGCCTAATATTTTTAAGTATTTTGATATATTAACATATTAATCTAGCTCTAATGGCATTGCAAGGTGCAGTAAGGGGTATTTTAAAAACGATAATGGAAAACCTCAGTATTTAATTCTATTTTTTTATGATTTTTCTTTTGTCCTAGCTAAAGATTTTTGGAAATGTCAATGCATGTAGCATCATACATGCCACAGTAAGACCCAATTCTCTTTAATGCTCTTCCTAAAAAATCAAACACAATAAAAATGCCTTAAAAGTTCCAGTATTTTCTAACACTGTACCCTGCAGGAATAAAACCAGTTGCTTTTGCTGATTGAGCCATTATGTACCTTCTTAACCTTCTTTTGTAATTTTGAAGTATCTATTTTTTAACATCCCTAAAATAAAGAAGCTACTGGAATACTTGATATTTGTACTTATGCAGAGCCTTTCATGTGAATAACATTTGACTGAGTTTAAATTCATTGTCATTCCCCCTAACTTTGGGGATTTCAGCCTTGTTCACCTCAAGACATCTTGGCTTTTCACTTACAGTGCATTGCTGAGGATCAGGTACTTGCAACTGCAGCTGAAATGAAACAGAGTCATTATAAGAAATAATGTAATATTTTCTCTGTGCATTTGTTCAAATCAAACATGATGTAGCTCAAACATCCTTGGTCCTTCTGTGTGCTGTTGCAATAAATACTGCTCGTTCTGTGCAATGGACGGGGAGATTGGATAATTCCAATAATGGCCATTAGGGCATTTCTGACAGAAATGTCATTGGCGTGATAAGGAAGTAGTTTATTGTGCCTTGGTTAAAAATATAAATCCTTGAAGATCATGGCATTACATCTTCCTGCTGTACTGTAGAAAGTGGGAGTCTTGTGAATGACTGTGAAGGATATGGCAGCCATGTGGTGGTAGATTCTGCCCCTTGCTGTGAGTCACCATAAAAAACCCAGCATTTTTTGAATAAGTGAGGGAAGAATAACATCAGCCTCTATTAGAATAGCTCACTCGCAGTTCCAGAGATGGCATTTGAAAACTGTTCTGCTAAAATGCCAAATGTTGTTTTCCTACTCAAAAGCCACAAAGAAACCTACCTCTCAGAGATGAAAGAAGAAACGTGTTAAAACAACATTTAGCTTGTTTTGAGCCAAGCAGATTTTCTTGCAGTTCAGGCTTCCAAACCAGGCCATAACACAAGGGATGTGAAAATCTGTGTTTGGAAACTGTTTAGATGTCGGGATTTTTTTTCCTGGTCTCTAAAAAGGCAAAAGGTTTTTCTGTGAAGTAACTTCTGCCTGTTGTGTGAAAACAGCATTCAGCTGTTTCACAGCCTGTCTTGTACAGGTGACTTAGCAAGTGTGGTTGATCAACAGTTAAGAATGATGCACATCTTTTTTCTTCAATCACAATTGAAGTGTTGAAATCAAGTTGAATTTTTCATTTAAATGCTGCACATAACAGAGTGGGAAGAAAGGAGGAGGCATCAAAAGAAGCCCTTTAAGAAGTAATGTAATTATAATATAGATAAATATAAAGTCTCATAGAAAAGTATTACAAGGAAAATTCAAAGTTGGGCCAATACAGAGCCTTGTGAGACTCAGTGATTAATTTAAAAATGCATGCTATGTTCAGGACAGTTGCATACTTAACAGATGTAGTCGTGACAAGATGCATTTGGCATTGTATTTGTATACACTTTAGAAAGAAACTTGAACAGATATTCATACATGGTGGGTTTTTTCCAGAAAGGAGAAATAGTAATCCAAGAAACTGTAGGACCATAGGGGGAGGATATGAGGACCTGTAAAATTTTCAGAGTCTTACAGAAACTAACAAAAAATATTTTTTTGTTAAACTCCTGTTGCTCTGAATAGCTCCATTCATTTCAGAAAATTTTGATTGAACACAGAGGAATTACAACATGTGCAAATAATAAAATTTTCTGTTCAGCAATGTTAACTCTTCTCTCCCTAAACTTCAGATCTTATGGTGGCATCATTTGTATGTAGAGAAAGGGTGGGGTTAACTTACTGACTTTGACTGTATAAACATCTAAGTTGACATAAAATATTCAGCAGAGAGGTGGGAAAGGTTTCAGTATCTCTTCCAAATGGTCTCTTTGTTTTCTATCCTCCATTCCCACACCCTCCCAAGAAAAGTTTTATTTCTCTTCATTTTCCTTCTCTGAGTGATTCATCTCCTAATTTTTTCTTTCCATCTTCTTGTCCATCCCAGTCTATTTTGGATTTTGTTGTATACTTTTTTTTCTTCAGCTTTGTGGTTATCTGTACCTTGCTGTATTAATGATGATATGCAGTTCCAACAAAAATAACACTTAATAAAGCTGGGTGTGTCACAGCTACTGTAACTCACTCAAAAATGACTTAGACTTGGCAGCAATAGCAGAATAGTGAATTGAGCATCTTAGTTACAGAAAAAAAAAAGTAGAAATCAGATAGTATATATATTTTGTGTTGCTCAGATGCATGAAATATGTGAACAGTTTGGATGAGTGCCTTATGAAGAGTTTGTGCTGAGTCTGAATGAATCAGACTCATCTTAACCAAGCACTGTATTTCTGTGCAAGATCTTCCTTATTATTGTTCTTCACTGCCTTATATCAGATGTCTTTGGTTTCTTACTCCTCCTCCTTGTTTGAGGTCTGATGCCAGCCTGATAATTGTGAACTTCACAAGCTTTAAAAGAAATTCCTGTGTCTCAATTAAATAGACCTTATTTTCTTGTTAAAGAGAGAAAAGTCCACGGCACGTTCTTTTCTGAAAAGAAATAAATCACAGATCATAATGACAACAGCAATAGGACTCCTAAATCACAAAATAGCAGTGTTCACAATTTTATTACACCCACAAATGTCAGTTAAGCTTGGCAAATGAAGCTGAATTACTTTTTCAAAGCATAGGTTACTTGATATGGCTCAACCCTAATTTTGTTATTGGCAGCAGTATTGGATGTTGTAAAATAAGGACAGCATTAATTAGTAAGGATGCTTAAGTTTTAGTGACCACTCTGTATTGAGGACACTGGCCCATGTTATGGCATGAGAATTGTGACAAGACACACACCATTAAGATTGTAAGACAAAATTTTTGAAGCTATTTCTTACCAGATCTTAATAGCAGGTAATAATGTGTGAAAAATAGGTTGTAATACTCCTTTGTGGTTGCAGTGGGGATCCTAATAGTTATAGTGTGGACCCTTTAAAATAAAAAAGAGCTTATTTCCTTTTTTTTTCGGGAGCAAGGTGGGTGGATTTTTTGTGATTTGTATTATTTTGGTTTTGCGTGTTTGGCTTGGGTTGTTTTTTTTAATTGTTTAATTTTTTGAACTGATACAAATAAACTGCAAATGCAAGAAAAACAGTCATCTGTGCACGAATGGCTATGTTTGTATTTGCATCTTAAACTCTTCCCAAAAATGTAGTAAATGGAAGGAGAAAATTTCCAATTACTGGACCCAAAGTTATTTCTAGCACTGTCCGGTCTTTTATTTACTGAGTTATAGGAACAATGTCTGGTTGTCTTCATCGTGTTTTCCTATATGTAGCACCTCTGCTTACTAATTTTTGGTTTGTTTTTTTTTAAATTGTCTGTTTTTTGCTTGCAGGATGGTCGACTGCGAGTAAACGATCAGCTGGTTGCAGTGAACGGGGAGTCGCTCCTGGGCAAGTCCAACCACGAGGCCATGGAAACCCTCAGGCGCTCCATGTCCATGGAGGGCAACATTCGTGGCAGGATCCAGCTGGTCGTGCTCCGCAGGCTGGAGGTGCACACAGAGGTGAGGCAGGAAAGGCATTTATTAGATCAATGTCTTTCCAGTCCCTGTGGTGTCGCACATAAGAGATGATGGCTAAAGTCTTGGTCACAGAGATCCTCTCCTGGAGAGGGGACTCAAAAAATCTTTCTGGTTGATTATCTCTTGTTCTTGATAAAAGACCAGAGACTAGACTAAAAGTTGCTTCTTCTTTTGATCCAACAGCTATTAGAACAAAAGAAAATATGATTCCAAGAAAAGTTAATTTAGGATTAATATATTGATGTAGTTTTGACTATCTGCTACTTCCTCAAGGCGATTGTTGGAATACAGGCAATTTAAATTATTCTGACATCATTTGTTGTTATAATCAGACACCTGAGTATCTTAGAGTGACTAGGATTTTACTTTACTCGTGCTTTTCTTTTTCATTAGTACTTTCATTAGTACTTAATGTTTTTCCTTTTTTATTTTTGAGTGTGTTTTTCTGGACCTGTCTTGCCTTTTTATTAGTTTTTTTTATTTGACCTTCAAGGAATTAAATATCTCACTTTTCCTGGTCAGATGAAGATTCCTTCAAGATGGGTTTCTGAGTTGATTAACATAAAATCTATTTAAGGTAACAAAATAAGAAAAGAAAGACATTTTTAACTAATATGTTTTCAAGACATCTTATAAATGGATGTTTGCCAGTCACTTCTTGTTTTGAAAAAGATTGGTTTTATGATCTCCTTTGCTCTCTCTTTAATTTATATGTGCACACACATATACACACTCTTTTCTCATCTGTACATAGATAATATACATCTATGCTGTATGCCTTTTCTACTCAGCCCAGTTTTAATTCTAACCCTTGAGCAAATATTTAAGCAGTTTGAAATACCTGTAGAGTTCTTTAAAATGAAAGTACATACAACTGGAATTGGGGTGTAGAAGATCGTAATAAATCTCGTTATAGAATTCCAAGATATTTCAAGCTTCTTATTTAATGAGCATTACTGGAATGTTTTAAAATGGTACAAACAATCATGTTTGTGGATGTATTTGCATAAAATTCCAGAGGGAGGAAGAGGATGCAGGTGTCTTGTAATCTGACTCTTAAATATTTTTCTGACAATTTTCTCTGTAATTTGCTACCATCATTATTGATTAAGAAATGGATTTAGAAATATATAATTTCCCAAATATTATGCTCTTACTTTGTTGGGAGGACACTTTGGAAAAGCCTCATGATGTCAGTTGTGCCAGGAAAGTATGAAAAGTATCTATTAGCATTTCTGGAATATATTAGAGGAAAACACATTTTTGCTTTCCTTTTATATGTGACAGTATCCGGTTGTAAGGAAGAATTATGAAGTATATGTTATATTTATTGTGCACTTTCAGGATATAAGAAAGATAGCTTACCCTCAAAGAAAGTTCAGTCCCGCAAGTTTTCTTTTTAACTAAATCTACTTCTTTTTAAAAAGCTTCCAATCCAACATCAGATTAACCTAGTAAAAGTATGAGGCTGCTTTTTATAGTTAAGTGTGTAGTTCTGAATATTATCCAGATGTATGAAGGAGGTAAATAGTCTTGACTCATGCCCTATGAAGAATGCATAATGAGGTCTTGATTGAATCAAATTCATTTTAGACAGGAATTAATTTTTATAGGGTAGTCTTTGCGTTCAATTGTAATTCCATTTGAGTCTGGAGACCGTAGCAGAAATGGTTTGGTGCCCATTCTTTCCTTTCCCCAAAACAGCAACCCGAGCACTGCGTCTCAGCTTGGCAGAAGGAGAATATGTTTAGAAATGCATTATTGTTTTTATTGGGCAGGACACTAATGGAGGTCTTCCATGACAGCTATATTTTATAAGCTGAATACTTGAATTAGGTTGGTTACTGATCAGTTGTTGGGATATTGATTGTGTCATTTATCAAAGAGCTGGAAAAGCAGATTTGTTGTTGCTGTTAATTCAAGGCTCCTTATCCCACTGTGTCTCCAATGGATAGTTTGAAAAAGGAGTAAATGTGGACTTTACAGCCTAAGGAAGGTTATGTAAACTAATACTCCAGTTTCAAGAGGAAACACAACTGTCAATGCCTGTGTGGTGTGTGTTTGTGTTTCTGTATGGAGGTTGAAAAAAACCTTTTCAAATGGCTGATTCTGCACTGAGGAAAAGAGAATGTTACACGTGCCGTCTGTTCATGAAGCTTAGACTTGTAGCCATATTGTCACCATCAGCATCCCAGCACTGATTTGTGTTCTGAGGGGCAATTTTTCTACTTTATTATGCTTATTTTCATTGTATTTCTTCTACCACTATTTTATTACGATTTTATTTTTATTAAGTTGCATTATTTTATTTTTATTTTTAAGCTTGAAAAACAGGTTGCAAGGAGGTGTAACATGCTGTCCTTCCTTATGTCTTGGTTTGCAGGCAATCACTTGCCAATACATCAAATCTTGCATAATTTTAAAAATAAATTACATGGGTTAGATACATGCATTTCTTCTGTAGATGTGACTATGGAATTTTAAAAAAATGTATATTTAGTATAACATTTGCTGACATAATGAACATGCAGTTTAAAAATAGAAGCCAGTTGGATCCTGCTTCAGAACAACAGATATAAAATCACAGAAAATCAGAAAATATAAAGGTTGCTTTGAAAACTATCCATACTATTTCTCCTGTGTGGGTTTTTGGTTTTCCCTGGATAACGACTACAGAAATGTCTTTCTGGGTCTGTCCCAGTTTTAGAAACTGTGATTTTTACTTTTTAATTTTTTTCCCAACTTTTTTCCTTTGAACAACTGCTCAGGAGAATAAATTAGACTCTATGGCATGTATGGGGCGGGGGGGTAGGAAATGTCTCAAAAGAAAAGCTGACTAGAGGTGTGACAGGAGTTTGTTTAGCTGCTAGCCAGAAGACCTGCATTTGGGAGTTTGGTGTAACTCCTTACTTGCAAAACTGTTCTAGTGTGTGATCATCAGAACATATGCACTCAGTCTCAGGGAGAAGGGAACCAGCTGGCTGGCAGAAAAATACCATTGGCATTGCCCATGTTCTTGTGTTGACAATGTCACAAGCTGCCCTCCCAGATGGAGAATTTGAATGAAGCCAGTTGTGGGTCATAAAAAAAAATCTTCATTTTTGTGCATCGTTCTTAATGGTTGTTATTGCTTGGATGTTGTTCTTATTTCATGGTCAGCAAAACCAGACCGCAATTTTGAAGAGTTCTCTCAAGTTTCTCATTTGAGAGGAGGCAATATACAGTGAACACATTATATCACGCTGTGTCCATGCACTGTCTGCAGTGATGGATGCTCTTCTGTGTTGTTGAATATGTAAATTTTGTGTTGCAATGTGTGGTTCTGTTTTTCCCTTAGGAACGCTCAGACCAGGGAGTCTTTCAAAAATCAGCCTTTGACAGGAGTCATAACTTCGCAGCTGCTTCCCGACGCAATGATACCATTCTCCAGCAATTTGTAACATGCAGTCCTCAGGAAGGAATAAAAGGTAGTCTCTATATGTCCTTCTCTGTGCTGAGAAAGAGAGTGCTTTGTGGTTTTGTTTCCTGAAATCCACAGCCACCAAAAGCAGTTAATTAGAGTAAGTGCACACTATGTTACTTTGAGGCTTGAAGATCCAGCGAGGGTGGGAGAGCTGACTCAGAAGTTGTGAATGAGATTCCTGGCACAAATTCCAGTTTAAGTAACAGTTTCTAGCTCGCTGCCCCAACACGTAAGGCTGGATAAAAAACAAATGATGAGTGCAAAATATATGTTGTCAAAATGTTTATTTTCTATATAACTTTAATGAGCGCAATGATTTTTACGTTTAATTTTTAGATTATGTCCTAGGTTATTATAAGCTTAATTAATTTATACTAAAACATGATGTTCGAAAAGTGCACTTGCTTATTTTAGACTTTAAGGTAAAATTTGTTCAAAGGTTAGAAACATTCCCCTAATTTACAAACTGGAATTATATTAATGAACTCATTAAAAAGAATTAGGTAATTGTGTAAATTGTGCAAAGGAAACCTACATGTGCGAGCATATGGAAGCATGCAAGTAAGAGCATTTAAGGCCACTTCTTTTTCTGTCTTTTTTCATTTCTGATGGCAAAC
>VZUA01100474.1:0-23163 GCA_013401035.1 Horornis vulcanius
ACACATATATATACACACACAGGGAAACAAAAATACAAGCAGCACTGACAGTGTGGCAAGTACAGTGTGTTGGCTGAAAACAGACTGAAAATTGCTGGCAGCTCATTAAACTACTGTAAAGAAAAATCTATGGAATGCCACAGGCAAACAGCATGGACAGGATTTTTCTTTGGTTGGTGGCACATCCATTAGTCTGAAGGGCCACTGGCATGCAGAAGCCTGCACACTGTGGGCAGCAGTGGCAGGGAGATGGGAGGCAGGCCAGGTTTAAAAACAAAATAAACATATCTCATTTCCCAGGTAGCCTCCCTGGGAGATTATTGCATTTACACTTTGCAGCTCTGGGTGCTACAATCCTTCTTTCCTGACAGAACTCAGGAGAGGAAGCACAAGGGAGCTTGATACAATTCCCACCAGCTGATCAAGGCTTCACTTGTATTAAGTGGTAAAATCCCAACCACAAATCCATCCAGGCTCTTAATGTCCATGTCCACACCATCCCTGCTCTCTCTCTGCATCAGCAGCTGCACTGGAAATCAGAGTTTTCTATTAAAACATCAAGAGCAGACAGTCATGAAAACTCCCACTCTTTCATCTTACCAGTCACTAAGCATGAAAGTAAGAAATTGAGAGCAAGGAGGCTGAAGTCCAAAGCTCTGTGTATTTCCTGTGACTCTTGTTCCTGCCCCTCTGCACAAGGCACTTGAAAGCCACTCAGTCCCAAACCCATTACAGCCATATCCCACCTCTCCTGGAATGCAACCACAGCACTCATTTCTCATTTTATAGCTTATTCATTGGTCTTTATGCTCATCTTTTCCAACCTACAGCCCATTTCAGGCTATTTCTCAATGTTAATTTGAATTTTTATCTCCAAATACTTGCAGATCCACTAAACCTGCTTTTGAGACACAAAAACGCAATTTTGGGATTTGAGTCAACGTTGGACAAACCCTGGATTGCTTCCTCAGTAACTCCCTATTCAAACTGAAAAGGGTCATCAACAGCTACTCCACGTTTTCAGTAGTTACAGTTCTGACGGAAATAACATTTTATTCCCTCGCTTATGCAAATACCATGTGGAACAGGAAATGAGCATTCAAAGCTGGTTTAAAAAGACTATTTCATGGGGGAAAACACTGTACCATTGCACAGACAGTGTTGGAGCACTGTAATACTTCACAGTGATTTCATTAGGCTGAGACTTGCCTTGCCTAAAGGCAAAATGGGGATAAAGAAAATAAGTCCCACTCCATCAGAAGAAACTTGTAATGGCACCTAAAATTCTTATATGGGGAGCAAGACAGACTCAGCAGTGAAGGCTGATGAATAATGGTGCAATTGAGGTGGAAAGTACAGGGCCATTTTGCACAAGAGCAGTAAATGTTTAATATCTCTGTTGTGTCTTCCATCCATAACACCAACAGATTAACAAGGTTTCTGTGGCTGGGTAATTTCTTTGGAGTTTTGATCTTGGAAATAATTACACTAAATATTTCATAAATGCCTTTGAAAGTTCTTTTTTCCTTTTTTTAATAATGAAAAAAGAATTGCTTGCTGCTCTTGGACTACAGCAGGGTAATGAAAGTGCACAGCTAATCAATAACCACTTTCAGTTCATTATTCAGCACATTTTGGGCTGGTGGTTTTTCCTCCCTTCTACCATTCCACATCCCACATATGGAGTGATGGTGCATTTTTAAACCATCACATCTTACTGCTTTTGCAAATCATCCTTAACCACAACATGGAACACCCAGCCTCTAAATACCACCCACACCATTTAGAGGGTTCCAGGGTGTTTCCAGCTGAGGCAGAGGAGGCTGAAGCGCCAGACCAGTTCCATTTCTTCTTTAGTCTGGGTAACAAATTGCTGGGTCATTTCTGTCCCTTATTCCTCTTTGAGAAGTCTAAAGAAGGACAAAGCTTTGTCAGTCACTTGGACAGTCTCAGCTCGAGGGCTCTGGGACAGGCAGCTCGGGGTTCCTCTCTGATGGGACCAGAGCCTTGGCTTTGCCCCAGATCCAGCTGCTGCCCTGAGCCACAGCTGCACCTCCAGAACACCCAGGACTCTGCACGTGCTTCCAAAGCAGGATGCAATGGCCAGTTCAGGCAAGAAGAGACCCCAGGAATACTGCCAGCTGTTAACCAAATTCCCAGTTCTCACCTCCTCCAGGAAAACCCAACATACTCCTTCCCACTCTGCCCACTCCATAAAAAATACAACCCAAAGGACACACTGTGATCATTGAAAATACCACTGAAACTGGAAACTGAATCCAGGACTTAAAAAAATAGTAATAAATGATGAATTCACCCAAGCCAAGGAAAGGAGTGGTACCTAAGGACACAAATGCAGGTACTGGCAAGAAAAGAGGAAACAATATTCCCTGAATCACCCACCCAGAGCAGAGCCATAGGAGCAGGAGTGCCTGGCTGGGGCCCAGCTGTGCTCCTTGCAGCAGTTCCCAGTGCTTGAGGGATGCATTAAAGCTCTGCCCTGGCCTCAGGGACAACCATCATTATCCCTCATTTGCAGGGAAATTGAGATATAGGGAGAAAAATTGTCTGGTCCAATATCCAAGAGAGAATCGGTGACAGAGCAGATTCAAGATTGGATCCAACTTTTTCCACAAAATAATTTTTTATAATCAGAGGAGGGAGTGGAGTAGCTGAAGCAAATTCAATTTTCCTGATAATTGGCACAATTCTGCAAGAAAAAAATGTGAAGAACTTTTTTTCTTCTTACCAACTGCCTTTCAAGATATCAGTAATTTCTGCAGAAAATAAAACTATTCTTGAAGAGATCAAATTTCCCCAAGAGCCCAGAGGTTCTCAGCACATTATCTCCTCTGTCACCTCCAGACAAGCCCTTTTCCTGCTGGAAAGCACATGGGAGCTTCAAAAACTTTTCAATTTTGTTGAAATCCTGGGAGATTCAGGTTTGGTTGATGCAGTAACTTGAATGAAGCCTGGCAGAGCTGCCCAGGCCACTCAGACCAGCACAGCCACAACCAAACATTCACCCTCCCTCTTCTTGGAGGTCTGTAGACCTCCTGTGTCTACAAATGACAAAGAAAGAAACTACTCAAGATCAAAAGATGCTCAAACCTTCACTTTACAACACTATCCCCAAAACCCCATGCAAATAATCCTTGTTGGGGAAAATATTCTCAGATGTAATTAAGTAGTGCTCTGAACCCAATTTTTGCATTAATATCTTGGGCATCACAAACCAAACTCACTTTTCAGCTGTCAAATCCACAAGACAAAACTTTGAAGCAAATCCTTTGGCCTTTAATTCTGACCCATTTTGCTGAACCCCTCCCACAGCCCTTCCCACTGCCACTGGTTTCAGAAAGAAGATCTGCCTTCACTCAGAACTCTCTCCAGGAAACAACTCTCTTTTCTACAGAATTTTTCTGGATGTATCAAAGCATTTAATAGCCATAGAGCACATATTGTGGTTTCAGCCCAACAAAGCAAGCAGAGAGCTTTCCCAAGGGTGGAATTCTCCTGTTCCTTGAGGACTCATGTGTGGTTTTATTCCTCAAATTAAATGGGATTTCAACCGCTCCTCCAACTACAAATTCAGCTTCACAAGTCCATCAGGGTGTCCTGCAACAAGGTGTCATAGTGCACATGTGGGTCAAAAGAAAGCAAGTTAACGTAAATTAAAACAGAAGTAACAAAATCTGTTTCCTGACCCCCAAGACCCATTCAAATAAACTTTTCCTTTGTTCCCCAACAAATATCCAAATTGTTCCGGGGCTGTTCTTTTTTGAAGTGTGCCTTACAGAAGAGCTTACTAAGGGTGCAGGCACAAAAATTTCCTTTTCATGAGACACACCATCGGATGGAAACCTTGTTCCAGCCTGACAGCAGCTGAGAAAGCAAAGCATGGAGCATGAAGAGTCCAACCTCCTCAGTTCAGATTTCCCTGTCCCGGCTTTCCAGCTCCTGCCATGGCCTGGCCAGTTGTTTCACACCTTGGGAATTTCTCCATCCTGGCTGACCCAGCTCTGTCAGCTCTCGGATTGCAGGAGAGCTGCACAGCCCCACATGCCCTTTGCTAAAGGGCATTACAGCTGTATTTATATCTGACATAAATCTGCTTTGTAAACAGTGACCTGATTCAGGAGCTGGGCTTTCTTAGATGGCCACATCCAGAGCACACGTGTCTGCTGGTCCTGAGGGACACCCTCACAAAAACCCCAGAACCAGGAGGTGGGAAGTCAAAACCACCCAAAGCTGGAGGGTCTGGCATATCCACAGAGTGTAACAGAGCCAAAGGACATCAACGTTCCAGCTAGATCACAACATGGCATGAAGAAAAGGACAATTCGTCTCTGCTTTAAAAAGCTAGTCTACAAGTAATACAAAATCTGAGGGATATTAAAGTGTGGATAGTTTAGTCCAAAATTCACTGCAAATGCTGGCTCACAGTCAAAACAATCAGGAGCTGAACTGAAAATAATATCAAAGTTCTCACTCCAGGCACTGGACCCTGTTTTTTCATCTCATTTCTATTCTTCTGTTTGCTGCCAATTCAAAGAACTGTGACCAAAAAAATCAGCCCATTAGTCTTGTTCTTAGAAGTGTTAAGCTCTTATTTACGAAGTTAGTGTGATCCACTGAGTCCATAAATTACAGCTAAAGTACATAAGGAAGCAGTCATGACATAACCCCAATTTAATCTGAACCAGGCCACCACAGTCAAAGAAGTGTTTTTCAAAATGTTAATTAATTTTTAAAAGAATGGATTAAAGGGGCTTCTCAATTAAAAGAATACTTTAAGGAGACAAGCTAGAGAGGATTGTCCACTTTATTAATACAGCAATTTAACAGCTATTCAACATGTAATAACGTCTCATTAAAAGTCAACCCTCCCCCTTCTCCTGCATATTAGCCACCCATTTGTCAGACAAAATACAGCTTAATTAGCCTGAAAGTTCCATTTCTGCTCTTCCACAGATTTGCTTTTATTTTGCTTCTGTCAGTAAGCAAAAATCCTGAATGACAGCAGAGTCCAGAAATCAATAACACAAACAGGGTCTTGGTCTTTCAGGAGTTCCAGAGGGTGTTTGGGAGCAGCATTCCCAACAATGCCAGCAGTGACAGCACAGTCACCTCCTGCAAGAGCCTGGCAGGAAACCTTGGGATCAACCTAAACAACGCTGCCCAAACACACAGCCAAGGCTCATCCATGAGCTGCGCCTTGCCTGGAAGAGCTCACCAATGAGTCTTCTTCTTTTTCACCCAAGGATTACCCACCAGCACCCCACAGCCTGCATGGAACTGGAATGTGTCATTGAAAAGAGGATATACAGCAATTTTACCAGAAGGTTACCACTGCAACCCTGAGTTTTTGGGTTGAGCATTGTCATCACCTGCAACACACAAGCAGATGCCTCCTTCTGGGTGGGTGTTCAGCCAGTGCTGAGGCTCCACAGACCTGCCCAGGAGCAGGTGGGAGCTCAGACAGGGACAGGAGCCCTGGGGCGGGGCACCAGCAATGTGCCGTTCTCAACACCTCTGAGAAACGTGCAGCCAGGTGTCCTGGAGGCACAGACAGGAGACACAGACAGTAAAGGTCCTGTAAGGGCAACCTACAACTCAATAAATCAACAAGAAGAGCCTTATGATTCCAGGGGGAAAGTTGGAGCAGTGAGTGGAGAAGCTCCACAGCAGAGCAGCACAGCAGCACCCCGTGCTCCGTGCCAGCCTCGCTGCTGCAGCCACAGCTGGATTCTGCACGGATTTCACTGCAGGATCAGAGCTCTAGGAAGTCCTTATTAAAAGATAACAGAAACTGAAAGAGGTTACAGCTAAGGCTAATACCACCCAAAAGCTAAAGCAAACAAAAACATTCCAGGCTAAGATTTATCTGCAGAGACCATTCAAGCTACTCTTAAGACAATTAACAGTCACATGCCCAGGCTTCAATAAAAAGAGACACCTTTCCTACAGCTCCTGCAATTTTCAGGAATGAATCCAGACATCAGCAGAACAGGAAGTTCAGGATATATACAGCGTTAGTTTCCAAGAGAATATTTATCATGTCACGTGAGACCAGCATTTTTAGCCAACTTGGGAGAAAATAGACAAGCTGCAAAGCTGCCCTAAAAATACCAGTCACGATAATTACAAGGAAGAAAAGCAAAGCATAAGCAATGGCTGCACTAACAATCCATACTTTTAGTGACAAGATGCTAACAATTTTTTTGTAATTACACAGACCACTGCCAGAAGATTATCTCAGCTGCTCAGGTGTGCAATTCATGTTTTCAATTTAAAAAAATAAGAAAAGGCATCAATAATTATGTAAATCCAAGACCTTATCCTCTCTGTTTTCCCACTGAAACACAAGCTTTTGCCAAGAACCAGCTGCCCCTTCGTCCTCAGGACAGCACTATTCAGCTTCAGCATGTTTAATAAAATCGATAAACAGAAAAATCCAAGAGGTAGTAAAAGCTTAACAACTCATCCTAGGCTAGAGGTGGAGAGAAAAGAGTCTGGCTGACAGGAGCCCGTGGGTGAGATGCTTCCCTGGCCACATGTTGGTGACAGGGGCTCTTCCCAAGGCACAAACCAGCACCAGCTCCTGCAGTGAGTAACCACAGGGCTTGCAGGAGTCAACAGTTGTAACAGAAGATTTATTTTTGGCACTAAAATCAGCGAGGGTGACTCACAATAGGCTCAGGGAGCCTCGTTGATGAGTTTCACTTTATACAGTCACTTTTCATCCTTGATTCTCAAAAATACTGAGTGACAATAATGACAATAGAGTGTAATAGTCCTAATTAGCTAATGGGAGAGAAAACTTCCAAACTAACCAGAATTGTTACTTCTAAAAATGCAATGCAGTTGATCCCTCTTGATCTCTGAAATGAGAAGAGAAAGAAGAATGGCCATTTTCTCCTGCACATTCAGCAACAACATCCTGACAGCTCCATCAGAAGAAAGAACACGAGCAAGAGCTGTTCAGAGACCTGGCTTCAGGATGATTTACTGCTAAATACATTAGAAGCATCCCCCACTGACAAAATAAATAGGTCTGACTGTATCAAAACCAAAGCAAATCATTGCCTTCTCAAGCACAGGTTAATGCATTTTTCCCAGCAATGATAAAGAGGACAAAAGGACAATGGCAAGCATTGAAAATGAGTTGCCAACTAAGTGATGGCTGAATAATTACGTTTTGGAAAATTTTCCTTGCATTTCACACCACTGAAGCCACTCTCAAAGCAACTGAAAGGACCAGCAATAAAGAGAAGCCGATGTGAAACTTGCTCTGTTGACTTGACCAAAGCTAAGGGGTGTGCAGGAGAGTGGACTTGGTGAAGTCAAATTTAGGACAACCATTACTGCTCTTTAGAGCACCAAAGTTGGTTGGAATCTTTATTTATGACTAAAGTCCAGTAGCTTTCCTCTGCATAGGAGATCACATGGAAGCTATTTTCTTTGTGGAGGTTATTTTGAGCTGAAAATATTTTCCACTTCCATGCTGACAGACAGATTATAACTACACTGTTTTACAGAATAATGGACAAGTTTTTGAAGCCTGTCACAGGGAAAGTAGAGAAAGCTGCATTTTTCTCTTTACTGTATTTATTCCTGCAGGAGTTTACTCTTTCAAAATAAGGTCATGTGCTCCTTTGGCACAAAAGGACCCAACAGAGCAGAGCACAGCTATCTGTCCCATTTGTCATCCCAGGCAAGATGAGATAATCAGATTAGCCAAACAGTTACAAATTGCACACATCTGAAGGAGAAGGAAGTAATTTTCTCATATTCCTCTCCCCAGCAATCACCTCCAAGATTTCCAAACCAGCAGTGTCAGCCTCCCTAATGCTTCCCCAGTGCTGAGCTCCTCCAGGATTCAGGGACAAATTCCTCTGGAAACCCCAAGTCAGCTTGTCACATTTATTGGAGAAAATGGTTTGCTAAGATGATGTGGTAAAAGCCTGCATTAATACCTCCAGTTCTTTCCACACCTCCAGCAATGTTCCCTAAGAGCCTTCCTGTGAATGGCTACAAAAACCCTCCTGGGAGAGGCTCCTCCACTGTCCCCACACAAACCAACAGGCAGTGGGTGCAGCACAAGGGGTGATCCCAGGACAAGGACAAAGGGGATGATTTGCTGTGTCCCTGTTGCATCTTTTACCCTGAGTGGCCCAACAGCTCTTCCTGCAGAAATGCTGCCAGACCAAGGGCAAGGGCAGAAAGCTACAGAGCATAAAGAGGTTTCAAAAACAGAAAACAGATAAGTGTGGTATTTGCACCACAGGCAACTGCCTGAGGAATCCCACCTGAACCCCTTGTTTAGGGTTTGGGGTGCCTTAGGACTGAAGCTTAAGTTATCACGTTCTAAAAAGGGAAGGGATTAGTTAAGTAAATTCCTTTATACCTTTGGAGTTCTTACACCCAAAGACACTCACACAGTCTGCACTGAACAGTCTTTGGAAAAAGCTCCCTGAGCCAGTGCAGCAATGAGCACGAAGTTACCAGCAAGTACAACCCTCTTCCAGCTCTTCAGCTTGCAGGTGATTGACAGCATTTCCAGATCAAAAGCCTTGTACAACACAGAACCATCCACCAGGCAACACCAGACTTTTTTCAGTGAACAGTAAATTGCTCATTTGCTGGAACACAAGGTGCCTCATTTTCCTCCCTAAGACACCACTAATCCTGGATGCAGGGCTAAAATATCTCTGCTGCCCAGCCTGGTGTTGTCAGTGCTGAGAAATACTGGAAACCAGAGCTTTGATTCACACGAAGGACAGCTGAAAGAAATGTCAGCAGTTTTTATTTTTAAATGCATGGAGAGCTGTGCCCAGGGCTAGGAACACTCCCAGTTCCCTCAGATGTTTTAGCACATATCAGTACTTCTGAAAAAGGTGGTAGAGACAAACCTTTCACTCAATAGTGCCCATCTTGGGGTCAGCCACAGAAATCCTCCTCCTCCTTCATTCCCCAAACCAACTTTCCACCCCTGGGATGGTTCCCAGCTTGCAATACACCCCAGGGGACTGGGGATGTTAAAGGTCCATCCTCAAGCTTGCATGGAAACAATGGTTTGTGCAGCTTTTTAACTTAATTGTTTCACCTCCAGAGAGGATGAAGAAATCTCTTTGACTGTTATCCCTATAACTGGCACTCCCAGTTAATGTCAAACATCCTCTGCCCCTGTCCTCCAGCACAAAACGAGCACCAAAAAAATCCCCCAAAGTTAAGCAATACAGAGACAGACTGTGCTGCAGTTGGGAGGGTTACACACACCACCCAAACTCGTGACATTCCCATAGAAACCACAGTGGGAAAAGAGAAAAGCCTCAAAAAACTGACAAGATAAAACACACATGGTGAAATCTGTAATCCTGGTGAAAAAAAATCTGCATGTGCAAGTTCCTCCCCAGCTTTCCAGCAGCTCAGGCACTCAGGGCTAACACAGGTAACACCCAACTGATGCCAATAAAGCATTTTTCAGATCCCACAGGCTGCCTGATGGGAATGGCCACACGTTCCCAGGAGTGGTATTTCAACTTTTTTCCTGTTACTTATGGGACAGTTCTTGTAGTTAACTGTCACTACAAACAAAAGAACTTTCTAAACTTTTCCTTAGAGTGTGTAAAGCCTTTCAGAACATTTATTTTCCTCATTAGCAGGACCAGTTAAGCAAATAAATATTGGGATGTGCAAGAGAAGCAATTGATTCTTTCAGTGAAAAAACACATCCCTGTAGGAAAAAAAATCCAAGAAAAAACCCCACAGTACTACCAAGAGAACACAAGTTCAGCTAATGGGCTAATTGGCAACTTTAAAAAAAAAGATAAGTTAAATGTTCTATCACACACATCCCTGCTCCAGACAAGTGTTTTTGTGTGACATCAAAAAAGGGAAAGAGAAAAAGAAGAAAAGGGAAGAAAAAGACAGGAATGCTTAGCAATGGTTTTTAAATTGCTCAGGATGCTCTGCTCATGTTCTGGAAAATCAGTGATATTCCAGTGCTTGGCAGAAGCCAGGCAGCTCCACCAGGAGAGGCACAAACGTTCATGGGAGGTTGTTTGTTACAAACTGAATCATTCCCTCAGATGCCTGATGCATCTCCAAACCCCTTCCAGACAGAGGAATAACATCCACAGCGTGCCTGGTGCTAAGCTCAATTGACTGCACATCCCTGAGCTTTCCTTTACTACGAAAGCCAGAAATAAAAGCCAGCCCCAAATCCAGGAGGTTTGGAAGTGAATCTGGATACCAACACTCTTCTGCACATCCAAATCTCCATCCCAGCAGGAATGCCACGTGAATCTCACTCTCCTGGGATGGCTGGGATGTTACAAACCCATTGCCTCTGTTTTTTCCCCCACAAGCTTTACCACCAGCATCTTTCATGCAGAGCACATGATTTTCTGCTTTCTGCTTAAGAAAAATAAAAAAACAGGATTGTTTTTCAGGTCTTGAGAAATACTTTAGTCTGACAAATGGGTTTTTTTCTGGAATTAGTTTCTAAATATATTCTCTACCTACCACACCATCAAAAGCAGGGCTAAGGACACTAGCCAGTCAATGCATTAAAAGGTTTATCTTGTTAGAGGTTTTACAGCTACTTAATAATGAGTTTTGGTAACCACTGCCTGTATGTGTTTATTACTGTAAAACAGTCTTTAAAAAAATATATAATCTGTAGTACAATAACCTTTCCCTTCAGCTGCATAAAAATACTGTACTCCAATCAATATCATCCGTAGCAAGAAACTAAAAAAAGATCAGCAGAAGCCATAAAGCGCAGTAAATTATGTTCAGGGAACAGCTCTACTGCCACCATATTTTATAGAAATTCTATTTAAAATTCACACATAGAAAAAAATTAGATATACAGGAAAAAAAAGCAGATCTGGACAGGAGAGAAAGCAAGTAAGTTGTGTGGTCTGACAAGCGGGATAAAAGCAGAAAGGCAGACTGAATCTGACCTTTAAGGGTCAGTCACATTTTCCATGTGCTGCTAAAGATCTCTCCCCAGAGGGAGGAGGGGGCAGCAAGAGAATCAATTCATAAAAAAAACCCATCAGTGTTTACATGGTGTTACTGGTGAGAAATTATTATTTTACAAATCAGAGCAAATCTCCCATTACTTATCTGGACAAGAGGAAAGTTTAGCATCACCCTGCCAATATTCTGGCGTTTGAAGATTTTGCACATCTCAGAGTCTGAGAACAGCCTGAAAACAGGCCTCTCCATCACACAAAATAACAAGCATTCCTCCCACTCCAAATCCAGGGGCACTGAAGGGCACCACAGCAGCTGAGTTCACAGAGCACCAGAAGAGCACAAGCATTTCTTTAGCCAATAACAACAAAATTCAAAACAAAGCTACAAATATAAACTCAACCTGCACTGTGAGCCCATTGCTTAGGGAACAAGTTCTTGCTCTTTAGCTTTGCTGAACTTCCTGAGCAAAAACTCATGAAGAGATGCTGACATAAGGAATCAAAGTTGCTGCCACCTTATTCCCTGGACACAGGAGCCATAGGCATATACCCAGAGCCCCCACCCCGTCAGCATCTCCAACCAGTAAGGAATCAGGTATTTATTAAGAATAGCTGGGTATCCAAAATAAAACAGTTGAAAATGTGGATAAACTTAGTCCAGCTTAGGAAAAAAATAAAAAGGTGCAAACCCCCATGCTTTTCCTGCTTGCTCCTTTCACAAAAGCTTGGAACATCTGCAGGAACTGCTTCTCCAAGTAGATCCCAGGGTTTACTTACTATTTATTCCCAGGCAAATTTCAAACCACCAGCCCTTGCCAGAGCTGTCTGAGATGACCCTGTGGCTGCCCCACCTCTGTCTGCATTCCCAACCATTCCCGAGTGTTCCCAGGCTGCAGGTCCTGTGAAAGGTGCCCTCCTCCTCTGCAAATGCTGCTTATCTCACCTGCAGCCAAGATTTCTTTCTTTTCTGCTCTAAGGCTGCTTCCCAATGAGAGTCGGGAAGATGAAAGGAAAGCAGATGCAGAGGCATGGCTGGAAGTAGAAGTAATTAGGATGTTGGAAACCAAATCAAAACAGAAGATACAGCTTTTAAGAAGTCCCCCTCTATTAATCTCGGGCTGAGAAAGGGATAAAAATGTTTCTATTCCAATGATGATCATTGAAGAAAAAACTCAGTATTTGGCACAAGGAGAAAAGGTAACTCTCAAACTGAAGAATTATACAGTATTTACTTTTATTGCCATTTCCTTAGCTAAGCCAGGTACAATTACCTCCAATTTGTGCTTCCATGCACAGCTCAAAAATCAGGAATATTCCTAATCCAAATCTAAAAGAAGGACTTGAGACACCATAGCCAGGTGATGCTCCCCATAAAGAGCAAATTCAGCAATACTGTCATTTTCTTTGAAAAGCTGGTGGTTTAGGGTTGTTGTTTTTTCCAGGGATTTTTGTTTAATGGTGCACTTTTTTCTTTCTACCTTTCTGCCAGCTTCCCTAGAAGAAAACAAAACAAACCCTATGACTAATCCTTTGCCAGCTGACAGAAACCAAGGTGTTACCACAGCACATTTAAAATAAAATTACAATTTTAAGGGGAAAATGTAGAAGCACATTCTGGTCCTTTGCCTTCCCCCTCATCCCTGAGCCATTGCCCTGCACTGACACCCTTCATGAGCCAGGGCTGGAGCTGCTCCCTTCACTTGGGGGAAGCCTCAACACTTCAGTGATGCCCTGACTGGACAGAAAATCCACATCAGGACAGAGAGAGAACTGCTTCTGCCACCCAGAACTGGTGTGAGAAGTTGTCATGGAGGAAAGGGAACTTGCTCAAGTGTCTTGAGGTACCATGAGACACTGCAGCCAAGCCAGAGGGAATAGAGAAGCAAATGGATTCAAGTGCTCCCACAAACCTGAAGCTTCCAGACAAGAAATTACCAGTAATTACTAATAATATAATTTTCATGCAGCACTCATCAGCATGAACCAGTTCTATCCTCACAACAAAGAGGAACAACAAAAGCCACAAACAGTTACTGAATTAGCTTATTAAGATCTCTGGGATTTTTTTGAACCTTCATAACCATCAAAATTGGTCTGAATGCACAAACATAATTACAATAAAAAGGCCCAGATGTCTTCTGGACACGGCAGCATCAGATCCAACATCATATTGCAGAGACCTCACACTGAGGAATCTCTTCTAAGGGATGAAGGCTGCTCCTCTGGAGCCATTGCCATCCTGCTCCTTCACAGGAAGGACTGCAGCACAGGAGGAATTTCAGAAGCATCTACTCCAGTTTCAGGCATGTTCCTCTTTAAAAGAGCACACACTTACCAAATGCCAGGGGTGGCCAAGCAGACTGTCCAGGGCATAGCACAGTAAAACAAACAAGCAAACACAAACAAACAAAACCACCTAACAGCAAAAAAAAAGAGAGCTCAAAGGCTGCAGCTGATTTTCCTCCTGTGCCTGTCGCTATTTCCCATCAAATCACAGCCTTGTAAGGCAGAAAGCCCAACTACATCAGATGCTCTCCTGGTTAAGGGCCAGGCACAGGCAATGTGACCTATGGACCAAAGCAGACACATTTACATCAAAAATTTAACCTCTGGGATGAAAAGATCAGGAGGCCCCTGCTGATGGTGAAAAAGAACCAATCACTTCATCAGTGAGGTGGTCCCAAAGGGAAGAGAAGCACAGCAGGACAGAGGAGGCTTCACCCAGCTCTGCAGAGCCCTTCCCACTGCCTGGAGCCAGGGCACCAGGAGGGGAGAGGAGCCCTTTGGAGGCTGCTGTGCCCAGCCAGCAGGAGCAGAGCCAGGACAGGGCTCATTCCAGGGACATTTTTAGCACAAAGAAGGGAAGAGCTCAGCAGCTCTCCTGTACTACTGCATCCACCCAGTTTCCAGAATTTCCAACTCCATAATGATATGGTTCCTGGAAGAGCACTTATAACTGGATTAGAGGACATCTCGTGAGCACGCCCTTGGCAGCACCATGACCATGGTGGGGAAAGACTCCTGAGTGCAGGATCCAGGCCCTCAGTAATTCAGTTACATCCCCTTTTTAGCAGAGGTGAGAGGCAGGTGTTTTAAAAGCAGCTTGCTCTCAAGTTGTTTTGTGTTTGAGGGTTTTTTAACATTTTTTTTCTCTGTTCCCTCCTTAGAACAGTAAAACAAATTGCTGGTTTTTTCTCCAGTATTGGTTCTGCTGCTGAGAAAGCTCATGTAGCAGAGCAAAACTCAACTCAATTAAAGATGAAGCATGGACTCAGTTTTCTTTTGAGCAGGAAGGACAGAGACTCTCAAGAAGCTTCACCCTACACTAACCAGGTTTGGCATTGCCCAGACACACTTGCTCAGGGAATTTTTATGCAGTGGAAGACAGATACTTTATACAGCAGTGCAAACTAAAACGCTCATTTGACAGGAGATTCAGCCCATCCTTGCATTCATTCATGCTCTGAACCATGCCCTTAAAAGGAGAGCGTGTTATTCTTTTGCATTAAGCAAAGCTGTGTTAAAATGTTTGTTTCTGATGGAACAGGGAGACAGACACCAGGAGGAAGCAAGCTGTGTCTGAAGAGCAGAATTCCTGGCAGATGGGTCAAGAGCAGCAGCTGTGTTCACAGAAAACACACACGTCTTTACATACTTGAGGCTGCCATGTGGAAAACATCACAAGAGATGGTTCACAACGAGGGGAAAAGGGACTGTTTCTGACAGCAGGTATCAGGATGCTGCTCTCCTGAGCCTCTGCAGTGGATGCTGCAGATTGATGTCTCATCGGGCAGGGAAAAGGTCAACATTAATAATGGAGCTGCACCAGTTCGTGACAGTCCCAGAAATATCATGAAGAGATACTGATCTTTACTGCAGTGTGATCACCACATGCATGAGAACAGCCCCACCTGCACAAGACCAAGGGGAGCCACCAGTGCTCCCAGTCAGGCTTGAATTTCCTTGGCAGCATCCTGTCCCTGTGCACATTTCTCCCACTACCTACACAAGGGATGTGCAAAGGGAGAACCAAAAAGTGACACAATGTGGCCTCTGCCCTTTCTGTGAAGCAGATCCTTGTGCAGAGAGGACCATGGAAGACTGAAACAGAGCAGCCAGAGCCCAATGAGACTGAAATCAGAGTTCACACTTAACAGACAAATGACCCAATTTTAGAGTGCTCATTACACACCACTTTGTGCAGCCAATTCAAAAAGCAGCTCCACATCTTCCCTGCGAGTAGGCAAAGGGCTGCTGCTGGATTTACTAAACTGTGTCATGGAAAGAGCTACAGATGCCTTATCACTGCTGAAATGTTACAGAGATAAGGTCTGTGTGTCAGCTGCTTCCTGGAAACACAGCTAAGGGCACTTCATGTTTATTCTGCACTGAAACCAGTGTATCAAATCTTTTATGCTAACAGGAGTTCCAGACCCCCAGCAGAAAATGAGGATCAGCATCACCACCACATACTTTGAATCGCCCTGGCCTCAGCAGGCTTTCTCTAGCCCTTCTTTCAAGATGTTTTAAGTGGATTATTTTCCCCAAGAAGGGCCAGGGAGACACAGAAATTGTTACAAGCAGAACGAGTAATGAGTTTAGCAAATCCCTTATGCCAGTTACACTTAAACTGCTGCCCTAAACGCACTAGGTAGTAACAGTAATTAAATAAGCAACAGCATTGTGCTCCCAGGATCTTATCCAGTGAAGGGCTGGAGAGCACTTGAAGCCTTTGTCAGGAAAGCATGTAGGTGCAGCTTTGTTCTCTGCTCCTGGTGAGGATGGAGAGGCAGCTCTCTATTTCCAGAGGAGCACTACACAGGTTAACAGCACTCTTGTTTTCTCCTTTACAGCTCAGGGATAGAGGGGAACATGAAGTGTGATGTGAACATCTGGTGAACACACACAGGAGGGCTGCAGTAAGAGGTAAAATCATTGTTTCTGTTGCAGGTGCCCTCAGCACCATTTAAAAAAAAAAAAATCAGCAGAATTCACGAGATCATCACCTCCGGGTGCTGAACTTGATTCTTCATGGCAAGGCCCACAACAGAAACATATCCTCACCCTCGGGGGGGCCAGCAACCAAAGGAAAGCTGTTCCCTTCATCACATATTCCACAGGGTCATCTCTTCCCCATTGTTATTCTGAGGACTCGGTCCTTCAACTCTCTGCTATTTATGCACATTGTCAATCTGAGTGCACCACGTACTCCGAGCATTCACGAGTCTACAGATAGGACTTGCTCTATTCATAAATAGCAGAGCTCCAACAGGGAAAGATCCCAGGATTAGTCAGAGCTATTGAGAGAAGGGAAATTAGACAGCAGGTACAGAGAGAAAGCCCGAGTGTGTGTGTTACATATTTAAATGACACTGACATTTCTTCAAAGCCTTACTGGGTTTTTCATAGCTGGGTTCTTTGGGGTATTTTTGGTTGGTTTTTTTTTTTTTAAGACTGCAGTTGTAAAGGTAAAATTCTCACGAAAAAATGATCAAGCAGCTGTTATTGTCACAGTGGGAGAAGTTGAATACCATATGATTAATATCCAAGCTTACTGTGGAACAACAAGAAAGTACGGCTAAAAGGAGAAGGAAAGTCAAACTAGGAAAAAAAACCAAACCAAAATCACTCACACAATCCATACAGTTTAGACACTGAGCATACTGTCACAAGGGACAGAAAAAAGTCCCCACAGCTGAGGAGGGACCTGTGTGACGTGCTTACACCTAGGAGAAATGCCCATTTTGCTCTGTGCTCAGAGAGAAACGTGAGGGAGTTCATGCATCCTCAGGAGCTGGGCCTGGCTGAAGGCTGGAAAACACACAGCTGCTGCTATTAAATCTCTTAATTTATTAAGATAATTTCTCATCATTGAAGAGAAAGAAAAGCCATAGCCCTGGAAACAACACTCAGTGAACACAGCAACTAATAAATACAACTCAAGAAATGTATGTTGTTATATCTTCCTAACTTCTTACTTCATTAGCTAAACTGTAAATTAGCATATTTTTTCTATTCTGTGAAGATCGTTTTCCCCCCTTCCCAAAACAGACATAGCTTCATTAGTATTCCAAGGATTTTTCCCCCTCCTCAGTCTGAGAATTAACTTATCACTTAAAGTCACTTAAAGTTGGGACCTGTGAAAACACACATGGACAGAGCTTTCCCGCTCTCAAATGCAGGTAGTTAACACAGTTCTCTTTTGTGCTGCTTCAGGAGAAAAAACAAGAGAGAAAACCAAACACAAGACCTTTAGAGAAATCCTTTTTTTGCTCCACCAACCACCTAGACTAAAAGCAAGCTCTGCCAATCCTCTCTCTATTGGTGAAAGCCAAGCCATCCACATGCAGCATCCCACTGCACCAAAGAGACTTTTCTCCAAAAGTACCCACACTGCATTTTCATCCTCTGCTGTACGTGGACACAAGAGCCTCTCTTCAGGCTAAAAAAAATGCATAAATAGTTACAGGTTGGAGAATATGCAGGAACAGCAAAATAAAACTAGCATTTCTGATGTTGTGCTGGTGAGTCACCAATTCATTCCTGTTTGTCAGCTCCAATAAGGGCCAAGATCTTCAGAGGCGGCTGAGGCCACCTGAGGTGGCAGCCAGGCTTGGGCCCAGATCCCCAGAGCCAGAAATGACTTTTCCCCCTTTAACTGCTGGCTGCCAACAAAAGCAAGAAGGGATCAGAGAGGAACTTCCAATGACAACATCCCCCCTCTCCAGCCTCTCTCCCAACTACAAACTCCAGCTGCATTTCAGCCAAGCTCAACACTGCCCATCAGTTCTGTCCCTTCGGGGAAGAGGCTCTTCCATCACAAAAAAAACAAGGTTTACTTTCTGTCCCTGCAGTTTTACAGACTCAAACGACCTTTGGCAGCACAGCCAGGGGCCCTCTCCACAGGTGGCAGGGCTGACAGATGCCCAGACCCCAAGGAACAACAGCAGTAGATCAAAAAGCACCATCACAGCGACACGGAGCAACCCAGGCGATACAGAACACGGCTTGTCTCAAGCTGAGGCACAAGTGGTTCAGGGAATTTGTTTGCATAGTTTGCCCTCCATTAAGATCTCACTGACTGGGATGCAGAGGGGAAAATCAGGGATGTATTTGTAGTAATGGCAGGGACCACATAATAATTTGCAGTCTCTATGCCTAAGGCTTACACATATCACTTCTATTGAACACTTGCTTTATTTCCTTCATTCTTCCCAGTTTTTCCCTCTTATGGCAGCCCACTGTGTCTTTCATACACTTTCACCTTCTCCCCTACCATGAGCACTGTTTGAACAAGGTTTTGCAGAACAGCAAAATCTCTCTCCTGCTGGAACTAGCCAGATCTGACACTTTTGCCTAAGGAAACAATATCCAAGCATAATAGTAACCCTCCACAGCTCAGAGCTAGGATAGTTTGTGATCAATAATACCAAAAAACCCAAGACAGCAGGGACCAAGTCAAGTTTCTAATCCCTAAAAGCAGTTACTGTAAACTCCTGTTGCTTGGCAAACTTAAATCAGTTTAAAAAGAACCACCACAAGGGGAATGGATCTTGTTCAGTAGGCAACAGAATTTTCTTCAAGTGGAAACAAAGGCAAAGTGCTCAGAAGTCCCATTAAGGAAGCAGCAGCCCTTTGATGTTTAAGTGACTTAATGCTTTTGGAAAACAGGGCTTGATCACATTGGTGATCCCGTATTCTATAGAAAAATTGTGGTTCTGGTGCTTAAAATCTTGTGGCTTGAGGAAAATTCAGGCTACAGGATAGGGCTAGAGCAATAAAACCCCACAGTGAGCAGCTTGAGTTTCCTTTGCTAATCATCAAAAGCCACTGTTGGCAAGGAGCATGACAGGCTTATCCAATGCCTTCCATGAAAGATTGCTCACTTGTGCACATTTTGAAAGGGCAACCCCTTCTGCCTCGCCTCTTTTTCACTGTTATATTTAAATACATCAATATTTTAACTTCTAAAAGCACAAGCAATTTATCTCTTCTTTAAAAATAAATAAGGTGGGGAATGTGATCGTATTTAGAAAGCAGTACCCTCTATCTACTTTTATGTAGCTAGAAACATATTTCAATACCCCTAAAGCACACAGGAGGTCAGTCCAAAGTCACAAGGGATCAGCAATTTTGGATGCCCAAAGTGACACCTTCTTTTAAAAGGAGCAGTTTTAAGAGATAAGCCTACAACCACCTACTAATCTCCTGAAAACAGAGAAGAACAAACAGACTTCCATCACTTCAGAGAAATACTTCCTTCCATGTTTGACAATAAAAAAGATAAATAATAATAATGATAATAATAATAATAATGATAATAATTTTTAAAAGAGGCAGGAGACAGACAGACATCTGGGTTATGTTCTAAATGTAATTAGAAGCCTGACAACAGGACAGAATAATGTCAAACAAATTACAAGCAATGTGTTTTCATTCACAGGGTGACAAGTCAACAGGCAGGCAGTTAATTTTAAGACTGATTATGTACCAAGTCCTCAAATAACACAAACACACTCACCTCCACGGAAAGCAACAGGGAGTCCAAACACACCATCGATCTCCCTGTGGGCAGGGCTGAGCATCTCAGCTGTGTCTGGGAAATGATGAGCGTGGATTTAAGAGGAGGTTGTTTGTTTTACAAGGTGCTGGCATTGCTCAGTGGGTGCCCCAGCCCGTGTACCTTGGATCCCAGTCCTGCTGAGCACCCCCAGCTCTCACAGACACATGGAAGTGCACATATAAAACCACACTCCAGAGGTCCTGCCTGAGGTGATCACCTGTGGGAGGAAAAGCTGTGTGGTTCCTAACAAGGGTTTTTCAGGCCAGCACCCTCACACCTCATCAGATGATTCCTCACTCAGGTTCTCCAGTGCTCCAGGACACCACAGTGTGCAGGCAGGGAAGGGCTTGGCCATCTGAGCTCAGCTGCACTTTCAGGGCCTGAGGCACATCCCCTACCCACCCAGGGGCTCTCAGGTGTTTGGTTTGGGCAAACTGTGGCATGTTCCTACAGGAAAGCCACAGCTTTCCTTCCCACCGTGTCCAGGCAGCTCCTGGAGGTTTTCCAGCCTGGACTTGCATCCCTGCTCTAAGGGACCCACTCTGCCTCCCACACCAGCACCTGCAGGGACCAATTTGCACAAACCTTCGACTTTCCGAGGCACTTTAAAAACAAAACACTCCAAAAATCCTTATCAACCAAGCGGCAAAAGCAGATGATGTGCAGCCTGGGGAGAGAGCGATTGCAGAGAGCAGCTCTTCATTTTCCTGCAGCAATAAGAACCACCTATCTGTTTGAGTGATGGTGGCTTCACGAGAACACCAGTGCAGAGCCAAGCGACGACAGCTCTGACGTAAATAGAGGGAAAAAGCAAACAGAGTCAATGCAAAGCATTGAGGCAGCAATGGGACACGATGGTGGAGACGCCAGGCTGCAAGGAGAAACAACGCAGCAAGGCTGGATGACAGATGAAAAAAAAAAGGTTACAAAAGCAGAACAGACTAGAAAGGCATTTATAGGATAATAATCCTTGCCTGTGTTTCTAATTATATCTGTAATAGTTAATAGCTGAAAGGATTTTAGAAGGCAAATTTACTTTTTGTCCTCTGTGTCATTTTCTGGCGGCATTTGTCCCAAATGCCTGAAGACAAATGGTTGGTTTCAACATCTACTGATGTGTGTGTGTGTGTGTGTAGCTGGGGTGAAACTCTTCCCAGGGAACTCTGCAAGGGACAGAGGTGAACTGGTTAAATCCCCTCACTGGGGCAGGGACAAGCTGGGCAGCCCCTGTGAGTGGAAATGCAGACTCAGCAGCTGCAGTAATGCCAGGAACCTTTTGGGGAACATTTTAACAAACTAGGAAATGGTCAAACGGCACCAGGTTGCAAGTTAGACATTGACACCAAATGCTCTGAATAAATAAATACACACACAGCTGTGGAAGGGCCGTCCTGGAGGCCAGTGAAACTGACTGGAAGGATGACAACCCAACAGAACCGTGCCTGGAGAGGAGAGGAATCATCTCATTAAATTTCTCTGGACTCTTCCAGTGTTTCTTTTGAGGTTCACTTTACCTGACTAACACATCTACAAGCTTAGAAGCTGTGAACAAATTCATTTAAATTAGACCTCTGAAGCATGAACTGCACCAAACTATTCAAATTTGAAACAAAGAAGAAATAATAGGTATTAGATTAAGTAGGTAAAGATACATCCATTTTAATTGTAGAGCTATACTGTGTAGAGTACTCTGGACAGGAAAAAAATACTTAGCTTATCTCCTTGGGAGCTGTAATGCTTAGGTTTAATCTGTAGTGTTGTCACTCTACAGAGATGAGGCACAGAGAATTTTTATGCCATGTGTCAGACTTCAAGAAGTCAACCCAAATTCCAGAACACCTCTAACAATAGTTAATCAGGACAAACATCATAACTGGAAGCACCTTCAGTTTGAAAATACACAGATATGATGATAACTGCAGCAGCACTACCAGTGCACTCTGAGAATGAATGTTGCTATCCAAATGGAAGGGGAATGTCTCAGAACTCGCTCTCTGCTGAATGATTCAGGAGCTTGGAACATTTGCTGACACCTGAATGTCTCTGATTAGTGTCTTCCACACAAAATTTAGGGAAGGAAAAGACTTCTGGAAAAGAAAAATTACACAGAGATGTTGTCGTAACAGTTCTGAATATTTCCAGTAATGCTTCAGATGCTGCAGTGAGAGATCTTACCCAACAGCTTTTGGAAACAAGGTGGTGATATTTACCATCATCACCTTCCCCAGCTCAGTATGCTGAAAGCACATGGAGAGGAAAACTACACAGCCTTGGAATAGTTAAGTCTTGGGGGTGGAGGGGGCTGGGGGGGTTGGTTTGGGAGGAGTTTTGCTGCTTTTTTTTTTTTTTAATTACTTGTAACTCAATCAAACCAGAAAACCATCCCAAAAGCAGAGCCCTCGCAAACCACCTTGGACTGCAAAGACAAACACGCTTTGGAAAAGTTAAAAACCAGTCCAACATACTGAGCAGACATTCTCAGCATCTCTGATATCTTTTGAGTGTCAACTGAAGGGGCTGAATCCCAGCACAAACACCATGACCCAAGACTCCTCACAATGCTGATGTGGAGGCCCCCATCCTGCCTGCCCTGGGAGGTTTGGTGCACTGAGGATATTCCTGTTCTTGGGAAGGGCTCTTTTAACCGGTGCTTTCAAAGCTTCTGAGTAAAGAGCCTCTCTTCTTTCTAGAATCACAGAAACTTCCAGGCATGGGGCAGCCACAGCTTCTCTGGGCAATCTATTCCAAGAAACAGCTGAAAGTCAGAGCCCAGACTGAGGCCAAGTGAGAGCCAGTTCAGAGCTGGCACGGAGCGGCTGGAGGCACCCACAGCTGCTTCCCCCAGCTGCTGTAAAAACCATCAGTGCTACCGTGTTGCACCTGCAATTATTTTAAGCAATCAGCTTTGGAAAAACACTAAGTAACATTCATTCCTCCTTTCTCATAACAGTACAGCTTGTACTGAGCCTTCCTGTTGCTAAAGAAATATTCCATTTAAGAAAGCAGCTCACTATCAGTTTAACAACAGAGCAAACAATGCCTTCATGTTGCTATGCCTGTTAACCTTTGATTTACAACCCCGTTGGTCAGTTTTGTTTTGGAAATTAAGATGCTTGTATGCTGAAGGGTAACAGAGTTCACGCCATTAAATTAACATCTGCTATAACTAATGTGCTACACGAGAGTCAAAGAACATTTACAAAGCACTAAAAACAGGTGAGTGAGCATTAAACAGCCTTTTGCTGAATAACTTAAAAGATAAAAAGATCATAAACATCTGAGAACAAAGCTCTTTTTTTTTTTTGCACACATTTTTGGTAGAAGAGTCAGCTCCAACCAATTTGCTTTGTGGTGGCTGTCAGGGGAGACCCAAGTGAGACTCTGGCTGTGCTGGGGAACAGCTGATGTGGAAAACAGAGACTGCCAGGGACAGACAATTTGTTGACCCCATCTGCAGGTTATTATAACACTGACTGATCTCCCAAAGCAATTTTCATTAATAAGAAGTTTCCCAGACCAGTTATTCTCCTTACCTGATACCCCAGAGGAATATTTACATGAGATTCCTGGAGACCAACCCTTCCCTCTCTCCCTCCATTTTTTTTTTTT
>VZUA01100485.1:0-46820 GCA_013401035.1 Horornis vulcanius
AAAAAAAAAAAAAAAGCAACACAGTCTGGACTGTCCCTCAGCAAAGCCACAGTGAGCTTTGATGAGCAGAAGCTGCCAGACAGAGCATTGGAACTAGGAGCTGAAATTGCTTTATGCTGCTAAGATCTTTCTCCAGGCAGGGAGAGACTGTTTTGTGCTTGCTTCTTAAATAAACTGGGCACCTCTCCAAGTCTCCTGCTGTCATTTTAGGTCAACAGGATAACAACAACTGTGAAATAAATTAAGTCTCATCAAGATGTTCACTTTCGACAGAACAGTCTTTGTTAAAGTCTCCTTAATGATGGCAAAGCTCACTTCCAACTGATGAGGCTGCTGTCCGAATAGACAAAGAGGATAATAATCCTACAGGCAGGAACTTGTGCAGCCATTAATGCTTAATGCAAAGGGATGGGAAAAATGGTTCTAGGTCTCTCATGCTATCAGGTGCTGCACAAGGCCATGTCCAAAACTAGTATGTCAGTGGTGACTGATGCCAGGGAACTGACCCTTCTGGGGACAAGGGCTGTGGTTTTTCTCTCCAAAGTCAAACTCCTGTATAAAACTGTAAAACCCAGTGCAGGACTCCATTTAATATGCAGAAAGCCTGAAGGATGTGAGTGCATCCCCCTGTGATGCACTTTTGTTTTCCCCCCCCAAGAAAAAAACGTCAAGGTTTGGGGGCTCAAACAGGACCTGCCCCCAGCCCGGGGCAAGGATGCTGCAGGGCCTCCCAGGGAGGGAAGCAGGTGATGCAGGGGAAAAAACAGGGGGAAAAAATAACACTTCAGACAACAACCTCCCTGCATTTCTAAGCTAAGACACTTCAAGAGAGGTTTGAATTCCTGTGCCAGAAGGGGTGGATGAGAGGAAGCAAACATTACAACATTGGCAAAGGGAGCCAAGAAGCAGGTGTGTAATTTCCGTAGGTAGCTGAATGGTGCCTCTGGGAATTCAGGCTCCTAGAAGAACAAGGAGAGCAGAAGCCTGCAAGGATTAAGGTATTATAAAGCTCACCAGGAGTAATGGATGGGGTGATTGCAAAGAATGAGCAGAGGAAACATAACCTGTGCTTACATGTAACATAACGAGGAGCACTAGGAAAATCACTAGCCATGCCACAACAGAACAAGGGGGCTTTTTGACTGTCATGTTGGAGAGTAAGCATGTGCAATCTGAAGTGAGGTATGCCTTTCAAAAATCTCACATAGAGGAAAGTATTATTGAAAGTGTTACATAGTAGATGAGGGAAGAAAAAAATAGCTAAATGTGTCATTCCTTACTCTTATATCAGAAGAACAGAACCCACCAGAATAACAAGTTATTCACTTAGTGCACTGCAGGGAGCTGCCTGCAAGCCCAGGCAGTCCATGCATAAGAAGCATAACAGATGTGGCAGCTAGTGATGAAGCACCTTGGTCATTCTTAGATATTAACAGCCACTGCCACCTGGATAACACCTCAAGACAATGATTTTGTAAGAGAGAATTTGGTGGGGGCTGAAGTAAGTGCAGTTTATGCCTAGCAGTGACTTTGCCATGTTCCACTCAGAGACATTTCTAGGTCTACCTAAAAAAAAACCACAATCACCTAATATGATTGCACCTGCCTGTATTCTTCTGGATTAAAAAATATAAAGACAATAAACATAAAAAAATTCCTGTGTTCTCACTTGTGCCAGCTTGATTTCCCAAGCTGCAGGGTGGTAAGGCATGAATATGTCCTACAGCCTCAGTTGGAGCCCTCATTTCAAGTCACTTTGTATGTGCAAGTTTACAGCCATAAAATATTGGTGCTAATTCAACAAAACACCCTTTTGCATGTGCAGAACTCTCACAGAGTCTCAGTAGATCAGGGTGCAAATAAAAAGCTAGGTAAGAAGACAGGCTCTCCAAAAGGCAAAGTTTATGATTACCAGCACAAGTTTCATCAAAACACTACAGCTCTGTGCATGCTCCAAGCCCTCCCTTGAGTGACCTGTAGTGACAGTTTTTCAAAAAAAATGGGCAACATTTCTCAACAAACCAAAACACCAGATGGTAACTGAGAGCAGGAAGGGAGGGAAAGGAGAATGACAGTGAAAGTTGGCACCGTTAGCAGATAGAGTTAACCTCCACCACCTTAAAAGTGCCCTTACTGTTATTTTTACCAGGAAATTACACAGCCTTGTCTTTACTCAAAGTAATACATGCACAAGATACTTTCATCCTCCAGGATGAACTCGGGGCTTGGAGAAGCAAGTAATAAGAGAGGGGTCAAGCTCAGGGTAAATCTGGTGGTTTAACCAGGTCACTGTAGATCATGCCTCTTCAGGACACTGTCCTGCCATGGAGGTCAGATTAGTCCTACACAGGCACACCAGTATTTACCGTTCAGGAGCATCACTGGAAGTGTCTTTGAGACCAGCAGGTCACGGCACATTTCAAAGCTGAAGAGGTTTCCATATTGCCTTCCTCTCCTCACCAGGAACCTCAGCCAAGTCACCCCAGCCAGTAGGGAGGCTGAGTCTGGAGGAGGTGCTTCAGCTCAGGATTAAGAGGCAGAAGTGAGAACTGGGGCAGGACTGTCTCTGCTCCCTGTTTTCTCCACAGGCTGCCTCCTCCCACATCCAACAGCTTTAGATTCCTGATTTAGTCTTTCAGCCCCTCACTCCAGGGCAACACTTCGGAGTTGGCTTGCTCTCTGAGAAGTTGAATGGTTCCTGGCAAACCCTGGACTGGAAGTGAAAGCCAGACATCTTCACTCCTTACCCTCCAGAGCCTTAACCTCAAGGAACTGGTTCTCTTTAGTACAATACCCATGGGATGTGAGCTGATGATGCTTCCCTCTGTGTGTGATTCTTGGCTGCCTGCAGGGAGGTGGCAGCTGAGCTGCTCTACACACTGCCTCGGACCTTTCCCTTTTCTTTCTCTGAGCAAGGATACAGTTGAACCACAGCACCTCATTTTATATCAGTAACAGGCCAAGCAACAGCTGAGCCCAAAAGACAAGCACATAGAAAGGGGAACAAATTGTGTGAGTCAGACTAAAAGCTTCATAAATATTGGCTGGTTTTAACAGTCCCCTAAGGAACAGAGAATCTCATTTTATAACTACATCTCCCTCCCCATTATGCACTCCCTCCTCTCAGGAAGCTGCAAGGGGAGTTAGTCTCCTGGCTTATGAGCACAATATTTTAATTCTTCTCTGCAGTCAAGTTGCTCTGGCTGGGACTTTGCACCACACATCAGCAGGGTATCTGAGCACTTTCCAGTGGTGCTTTAAATAACATTCTGGAGTGGGCTTTGTTCTCTTAAGTTGGCTCCAGCATAGAAGTGACTTGGTTAGAGGAGAAATCAAACATTAAATGCATAAGAGATGAAGGCTGAAGAGCACAGGGCGCATTTCAGTACCTTCTCCTTTAATTCCTGTCAAATAAAGCACAGTTGGAGAACCAGAGGAGCAGACATGCAATAGGAATGTAGACAGAAGAGATAAATAGTAATAAATGTACAGTGGTGATACAGGCAAGAAGGGCAGACACCATGGGAGAAAGGAAGGACGTGGCCACAGAAGATGGAAACAGTTTGTTGTGCATGTGAATGGACAGAGGGGATAGAGGCATGTGGTGGGACAGGTGGGAACACTAAGCCACAGGATGGAGAGCAGGATGACTCCTGTCTTTCTGACATTGTGTACAGAGCTCACTTCACCCCTGCCATAAGGGCAGCTCTCTTTTCTTGCCTGCTAAATGCTTACCAACTTCTCCCTGGTTTGTTGGCACTGTCAATCCCCCATTCTGTCATTCTCTCTACAAGGCTTGTCCACTTCTCATTTCCAAAATTCTTCATTGTTCTTCACCCTCATCTTATTCTTAGGATCATTCTAGGCAAGAGAACAGTGATACATGAATCTCTCCCTATGTGCCATGCAGACTGAAGTCCTGTCTCTAGCAGCTGAGGCTACCTACTTGCAGCCAAGTCCCACACTCGGTGCAGAGGTTGTGGCACCGTTCATATATGTGCTTTCTTAAGCACCTTCACTAAAGGCACTTCCCTGACAGGTCCTCCCTCAGCAGGTTGTTTGCTGTGGGATGAAACAAGCTATGGTTAAGTGAAGTTCATAAAACCATAACAAAATCTGTGGATGCTGATGAGGTTCAGCTGTAATAAATGGTGCCTGTGATGTTTCACGTTCTCAGGAAGCTCTGAAAAAGAGAGAATATTGTGGGTTTTTTTCTCCAAACCCCAAATGTACAGCATACAAAGTGGTCTGGAAACCTGCCCCTCCAAGCTGGCTCTGGAAAATAGCCCTTTAATGTTCTGTTTTCTGCAGCTCAACACTGCCTCCTGCATCAAGTCACTTCCCCCCACACTGAATTCCACCTGCCTGAGGCTTGCTGTGCAACAGCAGGGGTAACTGCTTTAGGATTAAACTCAGGTCAGGTTACTTGGAGGCTGCAGTCCTACCTTCATTAGAGCCAACTGCAAAGCCCAAAGCAACTTCAGAGTAACTGGGATTTTATGTAACATACCTGGAAATCTTAATTGCTGCAAGATCTACCAGAGACTATGAACATTTTGAGGAAGATGAGATCAGAGAGCAGCAAGGGCCAGCTATTCCCTAAAGAACAGGGAGCCAGGTGCAGCAATGCTGAGAGCAGGACAGGGACTCATCCTGAGAGGGTAAAGCAGGGCAGGATCAGAGACTGCAGCCAGGTTCAGTCAAGAGCCCCAGGGTTCAGGCAAGCCCATGATGATGAGGGAGGTCCCAGATCAAGATGGAAGTCAATACACTGGTCAGCATCAGGCCTGATGGCTGCAGTCAGAGATAAACACAGCTCAGTGAGCACCAGACAGCTCCACAGAGAGGGGGCATATCCACAGTCCAGCAGGGAATTCCACTTGCAGGTCTGGGTCCAGATCAATGGGGACCATGGGCAGGCAAAGACAGAGCTGAGCTCCTGACCAAATTCCTCCAGCATAGCTCTGGGATAAACAGGAGACCAGGCTAAGATTAAATGAGTGTCCTGAGCTGATGGGCAGAGAGGGTGGTGAGGCCCCACCTGAGGATGCTCAGGACCATTAACACCCTCCAGACACTGACACTCCTATTCATCTCTCTCACACTAAGAGCTGGTACAGCTGGTTCTGGTGGCACTGCTTGAACCAAGGAACTCCGTTCCTGCCCTCTGGGCTGTTGACCCTTGTCCATTTTCCAGTTTGGTTGTGTTGGGTTACCTGAAGTCTGCACAGCTTTGTAAAAAGAGAACTTCTACTCAAAGGGGCAGACTGGGATTGTGGGAGGTAGAGATGGAACTCACATCTTTATGATCTCATTATCCTTGAACTCCAGACACAAATGGATGATTATCAATGACGTTATCAGTTATCACTATCAATGAGTAAAGTAATAGAAAGGATGTGGAGACTGCATTGCTTTCCTATGGAGAATAAAATACATAAGAACAATAAAATGTAATATTATTTCCAGCACCTGGACTGATGGGGTAAAAGCAAAGGAATTTTCCAGGTGGGAGCTTAGAGAAGCCCAACAGTACAAATCAACTATCTCCTAAATTCAAAAAATAAAAAAATTGCACTAATGCCTGGCAGCAACTGCCAGGGTTCTCTCCACCAACCCATCCCCTGAAAGCATCCACTCCTCACAACATCCAGTCATCTTCCTTCTCATATGTAAATATAGCATGGCAGTTCCCCACCTTCACCAGACCATCACTTGAAAAGTCTGGCACACTCTCTACTTGAGTTGCTTTGGGGGCTGAACAGTTGCAATGATCCAGAACTGAAGTTTCTCTGCAGTGAGAGAGGAAATCCCAGGAATAGCTCAACTTCCTGAAAGAGCCTGCCAATAGCCCATGAGATCTTGTATCCAAAGGTAGGGAAAACCAGTCAGAGATCTGTGGATTTTGCCTAAAGTTAGATGAGATGGAGGAACTCACCTTCTGTATCCAGGCAAAGTCGATTTCACAGCAGATCTCAAGGCAGACCGATATTTAGCCATTTAACACTAAATTAAATAGACTTGACCTTCCCTTAGGGGTATAGTTTTGAGTCAGAGCTGCTGTTTTCCAGACTGGACTCCTGTGCAAAGCCGTGCTCATCAAGTTATGGCCTCCCCTTGATGGAGGCTGCTCACCTCTAACCAGTTTGAAACTGGCACCTTAGGGAGATGGAGGTGACTGGAAAAGTGTTCCAGCAGGACATAGGTGTCCCTCAGTCCAAACAGAACTTTGTGAAGAAGGTGAGCACTTCAGATAGCTGTTCACTAGTTCACAAGTCTGAGGGAAACTATGAGTTTGGTTTATTTGTATATAATATATCTCCAGGCAAAACTTTGGAATATTTTCTCAGTAGAAAACTCTTCGTTAATGGAAGGATCACATTCGTTTTTATAGGCATATCCTGCAAAAAATCTGAGCCTCTCCCTCTCAATTTTTGTAAATAATATATCAAATAATAAAATATTACAAGGGTTATTAAAAAGCTTGTAATTCAGTACCTATCCAAGGTACAGAACAAGTTGTAGGGGGAGTTGTAGGGACCTGAAGCCAAAAGTCCAAACATGGAAATGATACTGTCTTTTAGTTGAGATGAAGTGCAGGTACCATCAGATGAAGCTATCTTGGGTAATCTGGAGTGACGTGGTGTCAAAAAAGCACACACAGTGAGTCACTAGGAGTGTATGTACAAATCAGAGCTTGCCCTGATCCTCTCCTCCATCCCACCACGGGGGGTGTGAGCTGGCAGCTCTGTGGTGCTTAGTTCTTGGCTGGGCTTAAACCATGACAAGTACAGATGATTCAGTTCTGCAGGAAGAGGAGAAGTGAAGAACAAAGCCCAGCACTGGTACTATTACAATATTTTTCTTGGTAAGGTTGTTGTGGAAAAGTAGTAACAGGTCCCAGATCAGTAGTGATGGATAGGCAACAAAAGGAAGTCAAACCAAAATGGAGTCATGGCCTGAGAAGTCATGGAATATATGCAATGTGTCTCAGTACTTTGCTCTAAAATTATAAGACAAGGCTGTATAGTCAGAACCAGCATCTGACCTTCCACTTCTTTTTTTTCCCCAAGAAAAAAACGGAAGACTCTTGCCCATCCTTGACGTATTCCATACCTACTGCCAGATCTGCACTCCCCCACTCAGACATAATCCCAAAATAGGGTGTGATGCCTTTCCCGTTGACAAAGCCATAAGTCACAGCGAGCAAGACACACTCAACATTCTCCAATCAGTTAAATGAAAAGAGCTCTCCCCCTCTGTTTCCCACCACTTCAGCACTCATTATATCTCACATTAATTAATACAGGCACTAGGAAGTGAGATGATAAATTACAAAACCCCATTAACCTGATTCTGTCCAAACTGGTAAAATATGGCAGCATTAGACAAATTGACAAATCTTACATTAGACAAATCTTCCTTGCTAACGTGGGAGTCCTCATGCCTGAACTCTGTTAAAGCAGCAGCCCTGAAAAAGTATTTTTAATGTGTGTACGTATGGAATGTATATCAACGTGCGTGAACAGCGCACGCCTGTGGGAACATCAGAATTCATTAGATCAGTCTGATATGAGATATATTGAACAGGTTCCATCTGACATATGTTACTGGGTTGTTCTGTCCACTCCCAACGGAGTGAATCATATTGACAGGTTGAATTATATCTCAAGAGATATTTTTCTCCCCTCCTCCAAAGGCCATTTGCAATCACAGCACATCCACTGCCTCTTAAAAGTGAGCTCATCTGGCGCTGGTTGCATTGAAGTCCTCCACCGTGCCTGAAGGAAGGATGCTTTTGGGTGCTGGGAACGTGGAGAAGATGTGGTCTGCCCAGCTGTGTCTGGCAGTGCTAACCATCCTGACCATGGCTCTGTGTGTCCCATCTACGCTTGGAGACCCTTTTTTACTCCAAGGTAAGCTGGAATACAGGCTACGTGACACAGGTAGGTGGTTATCTTTTTGTTTGCTGCTTGCCATGGCCAATGCAACACTCACTTCTCCGGGAAAGGAAACAAAATGAACCTCGAGCTACACTGAACAATCTGTTAACATGGGTGCTAGCGAGAGGCTTGTTCATATTATCATGAGCTAAAGCTGTCCTTCTGCTCTGCAGCTGGCTGCATGACACCTTCTGCCAATCAGTGAAAATATCTGGTGAAATCTGGTAAAGGGAGCTCTTTCTCTCCGCTAAGAAAATTTTTAAAAAATTAAAATATCAGGGTGTAGCAATTCCAGTATGTACCATACAAGATTTGACAGCTGATAAATGTCAGTAGTACAGTGATGCTCAACTTTTTTTTCTTCACAGAACTTCTTTTTATATGCACTTCTCCCATAATTTAAATTAATCTTAACTTAAATTTATACTGCAGGGAAATGTCAATCATTAGTGCTCTTTCTTAAAAAGGCTTGGCAGTGGAAAAAAAAGAAAGATCCACTAAATATAGGCTTGAAAATAACATTGCTTTTCAAATTATTTTTCCTCTTATATCACCTATTTATTTTTGTAATTACAACCAAAACGTTCCCCAGGCCACTCTACCTAAATCCTGCTTCTGTTTAGCTTTTACTGGAGTGTTTATAGCATTGGGTTTTTTTCCCTGTAGCAAATCCCCCGAAAAAACTAAAAGTAGCTATTTTAAAATTATAACTGTCCTTCATAGTTGGAATGAGGTTTATGGCACTCCATGCTAACTGCAGGTTGCTCTGCTTGCTCCCCTGGGTTTATTTCCAGAGATTGCAATCAGGACCAGCGGCTTCAGCTGCAGCGTGAGGCAGGGTTGAGTCTGGCCAAATACTTGGAGCATCCCTTTGGCCAGAGTCCCTCAGCTTCTGCAGATTTATGTGATGTTAGCTAATGGAGCTGATTCCCACATACTCCTCTTGAGCATCCTTCAGGCTCGTCTGGTACAACGTTTTGTTTCGTGTGTACCAAGAATATTGCATTCATCCCCTCAGAGGGGCTGATAGCCATATGAGACTGCATAGAGCAGAAGTCCTAAAGATCCTGGAAGAAGAGAAAAAAAGCCTTTCTGTATAATTTCTTAGATTTTTCCATGGAATTCTGTAGGCATCTTTGTAGGGCTTTGTAGGGTCTGAGTGTGGGGTAGGGCTGTTCAGACCAAAGATTTCTTTGAATGGCCACTCTCTCTATAAAGTCTACCTCCTGTTCTATCATTCTCAAAAATTAGTGCAACATTCTAGTCTCAGATGACTCTGGAAATCTGTTGAGCAGTGCTGGAAGGGTCTCAGAGCCTTCAGGGCACTGAGCAGCCCCATCTCCTGTGTCTATTGGTTTCTGCTGAACCCTTGACCTTCACAACCATTCATTTGAGGGCATAGCCACAACCACTAAAGCAAAACCACTGAGAAAGTGCCCTAAAAGGGCCTCTTAGAGAGCTCCAAATTGCTTAAAGACAGCAGTCTGGGGAGGCTTTCCCTGGAAAAATTCTGCATGATCTTGCTTTAAGTTCCTCCACTCTTGAATTCCATTCCGGAAGAATCCTTCAGTACCGCTGGCAATCAGACAGAGCAGCCCCAAGGCCGAGTGAGCTCAAGAAAGGGCTGTGGGGCTGCAGGGCTTTTCAGCTGTGGTACCCACACCTCAGCCCAGTGAGGAGGGACTTCCCACCTCTGTCAGCCCTGGGAAGGTGCATGGAGTGAGCAGGGAAACTCCTGCAGTTTTGAGAAGAGAGGATGTCGTGGGCTCCTGTCTGGCTTTGCAGAGGTGCCCACTCCACCCACCTTGCAGAAGAGCTCAGGACTGTGTAAATCAAGGTGATGTCTCCAGCTCTCTGCAGCCAGCTCTCTGTGCTGATGAGGCTGCAGTGGAACTGGCCAGCAGCCCGGGGCTGGCAGGGAGGGCTCCCCATCCCGCACCCTTCCACTGTGCAGCCCTCACTGCCTGGACATTTTATTCTGTGCTCACACACCTTCCTTACCGCCAAGCTCCTTCCACCCTGATGAGTGCTGACAGGAGACATTTTCCTTCCACTTCTTATCCTTCTTAATTTGATTAAGAGATTAATGGCATCAATTGATTAATTGATTCTTAATTTGATGAGATTGAGAAAGACGTGGTTTATGTGCTGCAGAGAACCGAGTGCTTCCAGAGAGAGAAGACACAAATCACGAGGACACATTGCTGACTCTGCTCCTTAATAAGAAATTCGCATGGCGGAGGCCAGAAAATATTGGTAAGTGAAGGGGAGGGGAGATCTCTGCTCCTTGAATCTGTGTTTGCATGAATGCAAGGAACCTGCTTCTCAGGTTCTTCAGAAATACCAACTGCTCAGAAAGCAGCACCCGGTATGGTGCCAACATGTGATTAATGTCAGATGCTCTCCATCATGGGGCTCTGGGACCTGCTTTTACAATGCAAGGTAAAGCTGCCAAAAAACATGCACCCTAGATCTTCAGACACTCAAGATTTTGCTGGGAACACATGCGTGTACATAAGTAAAACCAAGAAATTTTTCTGTTGAGTCTCTGTGGCCCTGCCATCCCTTAGATGTTGTGTGCATTACCTGGTGCACAGACCAGCTTGGGAGTCACCTCTCTGCCCACACCCCACACAGCCCCATGTGCTTTTGAGAGACAGCAGCATCTTGTTATCATTTGGGGCAGGGGAATTTCACCAAGATTTTCCAGTGAGATCCCTTGGGGTCAGGTGTAGTTTGGGGCAGGTTTGTAGTTGTGCAGGGGGAGCTCCTGCCTGGGTCTAAGCCCCTGCTGCTGCTGGAAGAGATTGAGACAACTGGCTTTTCCCACACAGCCACCAAAGATGGGCCAGGGAGAGGCTCTTCCTGTCTGTGCTCTGTCAACAGACACCAAATTTAAAAGCCACCCGCCAGTGGCTAAACTCAGAGCTGCTGAAGAGAAACTTGGGCTTTCCCTGACATGAGGGAAATCAGCGATCACCAGCACCAGATGGATTACAGAGGTCAGCTATTCCCACAGCCACTGCAGCCAGGGCAGGCTTTGGGCTGGATGTGGTGGTCTCAAAGCAGGAAGTTGTCCTTCCCTGTGAAAATGGCTGAGAGGGGGGCCCAGCAAAAGCGTTGTTATCAAAATGCATTTATCAAACTCAGTGCTCCTCCCCAGACCCTTTTTAATGCAGCAAGGCAGTGGTTAAACGAGCCTGGGACAAATAAATAAACATAAATAAATCAAGCCCTTGTACTAACAAAGGCATTCTTCTTGCAAAAGGGATGCATTCAAGAAATAACATTTTTATGATAAGTTTATGGATTATTGCACTTATTACTCCTAGAGGAAGGGCTGCATTTTTTTGCCAGACAATTGAATATAATGAATCTCTGAGCAGAGCACAGACAGAGGATTTACAGCAGGCAGTTTCTCAAGGCTTCATCCATAAATTAACTTCCTTCTCCCTGTCTGAGATAATCTGTTCCAAATTTCAACCGCAGTTCATTTTCTATTCATAGCAGTCATTGGCCAAACTTACAGTTTGCAAATAGTCAAGCCAAAACAGGCACTTGAAACTCTGAAAGAGGTAAAAATGTTAATAATAATAATTTTTAATTTTTTGACTTATAGATATGCCAGGGTCTGTCTATCTCTATCTTATGGGTATGTAAAGACATACGAGAAATCTGCCTGAGGTCATTGCTGATAGTGCCAGGAACAGAGCCCACACCTCCTGATTCCACCCCTACCCCCATCCCCATCTCATCTCTCAAACTGAATCATAATGTAATGAATTTGCTTAGGAACTGCTGCTTTTGTTTTTGGATGAATATCAGAAAATATTCAGGATTTTTCAACAAGTGTTTGTTTCTTTAAGGAGAAGCCAAGAGGGCAGTCAGCTCTTTCTTGGCACCCTCCTGCTCAGTTTCAAACGTTCAAAAAAAAAAAAAAAAAAGAAAGCCCAAGTCTGGCAACATGTGCTGTGTGCTGAAGTCTTATCTGAAATCTGAAATCAAGGGAATTATGTCTTAAATCCCCCTGATGATCCAGACCAATGTCTGCTGCCACGCTAGGAACAGAGAAAAGAGGCAGCTCCAGGGCTGTTTTTTTGTTTGCTTGTGGGGCCCAGAAAAAACATTCTTTAGCTCTTTCCTGACTCTTCTGCTTATTTTAGTCCATTTTTTCTCAAACTAGCACTTAAAACCAGCTGATCACTTTGCACTCCTCTCCCAGGAGAACTACTGTAGCTAGTCACTCACCTTTGACTGAGCAAGTCTGTCTTATTAAAAATTAACTGGTTGTGACATCAGTTTGGGTCTGGAATAAGGTACCTCAGTCCTCAAGAGCAGTGAGACTGAAATTCCCCATCCCTGCAGCCTTCCCTGTTGCTATTCCAGGCTCTTCTCAGTTCTGCTAGATGTTTCAGATCCTGCTCTTAGGCACCTAACTCTCCCCTCTTTCTGCACGGGCAGTTCATTCATCCACTGCCTAGTTTTTTGACAGTAGTACAATACTGATTAGCCTTGAGATCTCTAAGCCTGATCTCTGAGGCTGGGCCCCAGGTCCTCGTGCTCCCCTAATATTTGGAAGTGTGGAATCCATGCACTTACTGCTATGTGACTTTTCCTGTTGCTCCATTCTGCCAGCCTGGATCTTTGCTGGCTTATAAATCAATAAGTTATGCTAGGCTAAATTTGTGTCTTCTGATTTCTGCCTGCATGGGTGATATGAGGATAACCAAGTCCTAAAGGGAGCAATGGGATTTCATATAAAAGCCAGTGACAGAAAAGCCAGCATTAGAGATTTGCAGTTAGCAGGATAAAAATTAGAAAGCAGCAGAGTTTCACCTGAATTGGTATTACAGAGTAAGTGACCTCATTGGGCCAATCCCCTATGGCTTGGTGAGCAGAAAAGAAGCCTCCCTCATAATGGAGAATTAGGATAAGGTCCCATAGGATTCAGCAGAGAAAACCTGATTTTCTGTCTGTTTCTGCTGTCATTCATTTGAAGATCGCTAACAGGAGTTAAATGATAACTAGGTCTTTGCTTGTTGACCTCTGGAGAGGGCAAATGAAGAAATGGTTTTTAATTTGAGCTTCAGGAAGCAATGCAGATACTGATGTTACTCTCTCCCTTCTTGCAGACTGGGAGCTGGCAAAGAAATTTGAAGAGCTTGAAGAGGTGAGAGGAGCAAATGCACAGACACATAGATGCATGTTCTTGCATGGGTAGTAAAACAATTGTGTAAGCAGTTTTTATGCCCTGTCCTTCCATCTTTGCATCCTGCTACCCTTCCCCCTGCTGCTATAATTTAAGCATGGATCAAGAAATAGGAAAAAGCAGAACCTGGGCTGAACAGCTGCACAAGCTGGAAAAGGTAAAGAGAGAACAGGGCTAGAGACTGGTGCAAAGAAAACTGAGCAGCTCCTGCCTCTGCCACCAGTGAAAGACCAGTGAAGGCCAAGCCAGGAAAGAATTAAGCACCAAAGCAATTCTCCATAGGAGAAAAGGGAGTGGGAAGAGGAGGTAATGCTGTCTTCCTAGGCATTGTATGAGCTGGCTGCATCAGGTAACAGGTTGAAGTTGGAGGGAAAGCCACTGCCTGCCTAAACCAGATTTTTTTTCTGGACTCTGCTTGTGAGAGTAGGCTTGCTCAAGGTCAGAGCCCTGCTGGGCTGATCAGAGCACACTATACAGAGTCCCCATCCTACACTCTCTGCCTGGGAACAGGGAAAGGTCTGCAGCAACCTTGGCATGGCTCCCACTGAGGCCCAAACCCTGCAAGCAGTGGAAGTGCTTTTTTCTCCTTCTCAGGCCAGGTCCAGCTGTTCCAGCTGTTTGCATGGGTGCTGGAGCTCCTGCTAAGTTCTGCATGGCACTTTTTATTTCAGACTGAAAAATCCCAGTGCATCATGCTAGACAGGAGGCTGCCAGTCCTACAGTAACCTCTCACTCCAGTGCTGAGGGACATAAGCTCTGACTTTGAGAGCAGCTCTGCCACAGCAAAAGTTGGGATGATGGCTGTAGATGCTCCCAGTCTACAAGAGGAGAGTAGCTAAAGATGAAGAAATGCAGCAGAGTGTCCACATTATAACCAAAGGAAGGTAGCAAGGACTGTGAGGGAGAGAGAGGAGGGACAATCCAGGGCCATGGAGAAGCGATGCCTCTGCTGCAGTGTCTGGACGCCTGGAGATTTCCTGCCCCAGCACTGTCCTGACTCAGTGCTGCAATATCCTTGTACACAGACCTCTCCACAGGGACTTACCCCTAGGGTGGAGGAAAAGAGCAGGGAGTGCCCACCACTGCCACCAAATGAGAAGCTTAATGAAGGAGGACATGAGGAGGTGTGAGTGCTCCAAAGGCAGACCCTCTGGGAATGGTCCTGCTCCAGGGAACACTCTATCCTTCCCAGTGATGTTGCCAGCCAATCTACATGTAGCTCCTTTGCCCTGCATTTCCCAGCACTCTGTGGAGTTCCTCATGATGGGGCCCTTGTTTACTGCTGTTTTTCTGTTTAAACAGCTGGAGAAGTTGAAGGATCAGCTCTCAACTGAGGATGGGTCAGAGGTGGCCTATGCCTTGGAAAGTCTCTCAGCATCCCAGCCCAAAAAACGCGGTAGGTTTTGAATTTGAGCCTTGCAGCCATCCTGTCCACTCTCATTTACAGGGCTTCTTTTGTGCAACAAAGACAGTCACAGTAAACATGCCCCAAATATGCTGAAAAACAGCTGGTTGGCAGCTTTTCAAGCAGTCCTGGCTCTCTCTTATGGCTGGCTGGTTTAGCAGCTGGTGAGAAGAATTGTGTCCCCCAAGCCTGTCTGCTGTCGAGGCAGATACACCAGGTCTGCACACCCAGGACCTCAGGGAGGCAGGCAGTGTCACATCCTGCTTTTCACAGAGGAACATGGGGTTATCTGAGCCATGAGTGCCTGCCCTGGAGGGGGTGAATTCTGTATGAACACACCCCCACAGGGCACCCCTCGCTTTGCTCTGGCCTCAAAGCAACTGCTGGAGGCATAATGAGGCATGTGGACTGCAGGCATTCCCCTCTGCCAAGGTCAGTGCCTCCCCACAGAGAAAAAAGGAACACTTGTCTGCTGCTGAAAAACAGCTAAAAAGGATGTGGAAATCAACCAAGAATGCAGGGAACTACGATCTGGTATGTCCCTCAGCTGGTCTCCGAGCTTTGTCTGGTCTGTGTGCAGTGGCTCAGTAGAATATTGCACCAGTGCTCCTGTGAAGCTGCTCCTGACAAACACATGGACAATGCTGCTCACACTGCCTTTCAATGGCTTCCTCCACAAAGCAGTAGCAGCTGTGAACAAGAAGTCACTGATGACAGAACTAGCCTAGCAACAAAAGAGCTGGTTCTGCCCTTAGCCCACATGCTCTGTGCACGTGGAAGCTGACAACGGCCAGACAACCAAGAGAAATCCCTTTGTGCAAGGCTTGCTTAGATGCTTAGGTGATCCTTGGGCAATATGCAATTTATAAGCACCCTGGAGGCTGTAATTAATTTGGCTAATGTAATTCATGCCCCCACCAGTCTGGAAGGTTTAATGTGGATAAGACTACTTCCCGTTGCCAGGTTTAAATAAGATTCTGACAGAAATGAAAGCAGACAATCTTTGCCTTCATCTAAAGTCCTTCCAGTCTGGGAGGAGCTCATGTCTCAGCACGAGCACTGCTGATTCAGTAGGAGTTTTCTTCCAAGATCCTGCTTTCAAAACCAGGTATAAATCTCTTCTCATACTTGATAACACGAAACTCACATGGGATTCATGCTGGTTGTGATACAGTTACTTTTTCCAACACCAAAATATACATCCTTCCCTAATTTAGTCTTCTTAGAAGATTCTACAGAAATCAGTGTTGTTTGGAGATGGTTGGTAGCAGAATGGTAATGACTGGGTTTAAAAAAAGTAAGAACCAGATCCAATCTCTCCACGTCAGTATCCTGCTCTTCCAGTCAGCCACAGGTGAAAACCCCTGCACACACCTCTGAAGCAGTAAAACTGCTGACCAGTAGACAGGAAAGAAAAAGCTGGCTACTGACACTGCTGAAGGAGAACCAAAGGAAACCTTTTAAATAAAGCAACATGAAGACAACTTTTAGAGCCCATGTTTACATTATGAGCAGCTGAAAGAAACACCTTCTAAAAGTGTTATATGAACTCAAGTCTGGTTATTGAGATGTGTCCTGAAAGCACAATGCTGGCTGCATGTTCCAGCTCTCTCAAGACATGAGTCTTTTGAAACCTTTTCCAGGGCAAGAGTGAGAAGCTGGAAAAGGTCCCTTGTACGCTGACATCTTTCTTTTGTATCTCTCCACAGCCTGCTTTTGGAAATACTGCATCTGAAGGCTTGTCAGGACTGGAGGACGAAGATGAGCCCTTCCCCAAACTGCCTTGCTGGGTATTAACATGTTAAGAGTTTGTTCTGTTCCCTCATCGTGCTGCTAATTTGGAAGCCATCCTCCATGACTGCACCACAGCAAAGTCTGACGGGGCCATGACAGGAGCTGGCAGCCCACTGCCACTCTCTACTGTTCCTTTCTTCCAGGTTTAACCTACCATGATCTTCTATCAGAAGATGCTTCCCAACTTTCTGTGCTGTCCCGTGTGTGCCATTCAGGCTGCTGCCACTGTACACTCTCCCCTTATCACCAGGTCCCCTGAGGCACCCAACACTAACTCAGCTTCCCCGGGCTTGGGGCTCTGCCCACACCTGCAGCCGTGTCTCCCGGTGGTGTCTGGTTTCCTGTCGCCTCCTGAGCAGGTCTGAGCTGCCCTGGCGGCCGCTGCTGGGACAAGAAGGCAGGCTGGGTGTGATGTGAAGGGCTCAGGGCTGGATTGCTGAGGCAGAGCTGCTCCTCGCCGTGTCCCACAGTGTGCACAGGGGAGGGCAGGCAGAGAGCTCTGGATCCTTTGGATACCATTCCAATAAAGATTTTCTGTTGCACAGAAGCACGTGTTATTTGCTTTCTCAGCCCCTGCAGGGACCCAAAGTGCAGCACATTTGCCTTGATGTCAGCTCTTGTTACCTTAATGGTTCACCTGGAGTTCACAATGGAAGAAAGGCTCCCATTAAACACCTAGGGTTTTAATGTGCCTGAGAAACAGACCCTTCCTTTTGGCCAGGATCAGGAATGAGAGCTGGATCTTCTCCATGGATATTTATGGGATACTGTCCTCACTGGACTGGACCAGACCCACTGGTTTCTACCTACTCACCCCAAAGAGATGTTTTGAGCAGAGATTTTTTGTTCATCTGGCTGGTCAATGCAGATGCTAGCTGGCCTTCTCTACTGCAGAATTATATCTGGCCCTGTCCAAAAGGAAAAGATCACAGTCCATTAGTGACTCCTACATATATTCATCTCAAGTCACCTTACCTACACTTGTTTGCAAAAGCAAAGGACCTCATTCCCGAAAATGTGAATTCAAAATAAGTCGTGATGTTAACTTTGAGGTTTCCAACAACATAAATGAGAGCAGGATCTGGTAGCCACTGTGAATGCGTGGAATGATTTTGACTTGCATTGAGCTGTCTCTCCAGCTCTGTCGAGCCACGGGATTTAACTGCAGCTTGCATATTACATGTTCTTCCAAACGTTACCTCTCCCAAAGCTGTAATTGCCATCCTACACTCATTGCCTTGGGCTCTGGCAAGAAGCACAGGCTTACCACAGCAGTACCTTGCAAGTACTTCATTAACAGGAGAGCTATTCATCCTGTTGCAGGTCAAAGTCAGCATCTAGGGAATAAAGCCAGCTTGCTTGATTGTATCAGTGAAGTCTAATGACATGCAAAATACAGTTTCCTGTTACCATTAGCTGTTTGTTAGTTCTTTGGTGGTGATTCAGAACACATTTCCCATTTTCTGTTGCTTTTGTGTGAGTGAAAAGGTAAGTGGGAGCACACTTTCACATACCCTCATATTGGCACCAAATCCAGGAAAAAATTATACCCTGTGGACAAGAATAGTCTCTCTCTTTCTTTAAAAGTTTGGTGCTCCAGCTGAAAGGGAGGTGCGTTCCAAGAGCTGCACTGAGTGCCCCAAGCTGGTGTTGAGCTCAGATGATTTCAGCTTGCAGGAAATCCCAGTGCAAGGAAAGGCCAGAGCAGCAGGCTCCATCTGTCCCCTGTTTGCTGAAGCCATGCCTTCCTGACACAGTATGACAACTCATCAACAAGTCAGGAAAACAAATACCGTGTCTGCTGGTATTTAACAGCTTGCTCTGACCCTAGACAGGAATTCCCTGGAGTGCAATGCATCGTGCTGCTTAGTAGTGATTTTCTGCTATATCCTATCAGTGCAGTTATTTAAGTGCTTGGGGTACCCAAACTACCCCATTTCCTGACAGGCACTCTATGCTGCTGTATTAGCTGCTTTGCTGCAGAGATCAGCATGTATTGAATGCAATTTATTAACTAATTAGAAGCAGAGGTGGTGTTGTTTCCCCCAGGCTTACCCTCTACATGGCACTGTGGGGGTCCTGTCCTTTCTCCCAAACACACAGAACAGAAACCCTTCTCCACAGAGTGGCTGCTCACACCCTACCCATGCTTGGGCAGTCACTCTTGCTAAAATTAGTGACCACAGGCAATAATTAAAGGGATTTCCCTGAGACATTCTAGCAGATCATGTGGATTTATTAGAAGAAACCCCTTACAGACATCTGAATGGATTTGCAAATCCAGGAAGCACAGGGCAAGTCTAGTGTGCAATGGATGCTGCAGTTCATCCTCATTTCACATTTGCTGATCTCCATGCTGTGCACAATGACTGGAGCCATCCAACATTGTCTACAAAAACAAATTGTGGTGTTTGGCCTTTCAGACATCATCCTATTTGAAACAGCACCTGCCAATGTACAGATTTTAAAGAGTGCTTCCTGACCCACAGGAAGCCTCAGTCAGCTCATTGATGGATGAGGCAAAAGAACAGAAAGGCTGATGCTTTCTCCCAGGTAATCCACACAGTGCAGGGGGAGCAGGACTGAAGCTTCCAGCTCCCAGTTCTACCAACACCACCCCCTCTGTCCTGCTTTGTTTTCACATTTCCCTTCAGTTGAAGGCCATTTCGGCACACAACTTTCAGCCTTTAAAACCCTGCATTTTTTTTGGAAACCCCAGATAATTCCTGCCAATTATTAAATACTTCTATGATCCAGCAGTATCTGCAAAGTTAGCAAATTAAGTTAGCAAATCTAGTTAGCACTAGATTTCTCTGGTCTCAGTCTCCAAAAATATGTTGTGTACTGACTCTGTCCATGGTTCTTTTGACTGGCAGCTGTTTGAGTGGTCAGGTCACCACTTCCATAATCTGCCCATGCTCCATACATATGGCTGCCTTGCAAGCAGATTATCTGCAGCCTGTCTGGATGAGCTCAGTGCAAGAAGATAAATGTTCCCTAAACTGCAGGGCAGGCTCAGGATGGATGGTGGCAATGCACTGCAGAGAACTGCCTGGGGCTGCATTTGCAGGCTTGCTTCTGGCATGGACTGGAACTCTTGAGTCACTCAGTCTACATGCACCCACTGAGTCCAGCTCTCAGATCCTTCACCTGGAAGCTTTAAGGCAGAAAATCAGCAGTGGGACCAGGAGAAAAGCAGGAAGCAAAACCCCGAGATCATCACATATTGACTTACAGGCCCTCTTTTTTTGTCTGACTTTTGAGAGTTTGGTCTGGAAAGCATCTGCAGTGCTTCACCTCACACACAAGCACTGACAGCTCACCCATTAAAGGGGGAATGGTCTCCTAACTCAGCTGCAGTGCTCTGGCAGAAGGCAAAGATAGGGACACCTCTTGATGTGAGTCACTGGTTTGTGCTGCTGCTCTCAGCAGCATCAGCCTGTGTTAGAAATATCAATAAAAGTGAAGTTCCTTGCAAATTTTCTCTATCTGGGCCAGTCTTGGTCTCTGGGCAGGGCTGCAGGCAAGGAGGAAAATGGGAAAGGCCCCTGTTTATGTCTGAGCACGGGAATTAGATGTTACCTGCCTCTCTGAGTGGGAGTCTCATCTCCCACCACAGCTGAACCAGGGTGGTTGTCCCAAAGTCCCAACCCTCACAAAGGCCTTTAAGTCTCATAGATTTTCCAAGTCTTTTTTTTTTTTTTTTTTTTTTTTTTTTTTTGAGCTGACTCTTTTTTCCCCCATTTTTGCTAGCTGATGGCCAGGTGCTTTGTGCCTCATACAAGATCAGGAAATTAACACTTAATTCCAATCTCCAGCATTGCTTCCTGCCTAACACAAGGTGTTTGGCAAGAATAACTTTTTTTTCCTTAATCCTGCATAATTCCTTTCTAAATGGATCTTCTTTTGCAATGCTAAGGATGATTTATACCCAAGAATAGCAATCCGAGGAATTTAGCTGACATGGACCCAAGTCCAAGAAGGAGAGGGAATGTGAGGTTTAGAAAACATCAACTAGGAATCTGAGCATTGAGATGTCAGCAGACAGCTCTTCTTAGCTATATTTCATAATCTGGAAAGAAGTGAAAAGGATAAAAGAGGAGTTAAGATAACCTGTTACTCTGAAATGGAGAGGACATGTTTACATTTTGCCAGAGTGAGAAATACTTGAACTTTTAGAGTTGGATTCTGACTATGCCCTGTGCACATATGAAGAGGTTAAATAAGGCATATGATGCAGATGACCTTGGAAGTGGATGACTTCATATTTGGACAGTATCCTATGTTATGTGTAGGGAGGAGTGAAATGTATTCATCAACCAGAAGTCTCACCACATTTCAGGACATGCCATATGATGAAAACATGTCCAAATATGGTGCAGAGATAAGAGAGAGACTACTCAAAACATCAGGACGAATACTAAGGTCTTGTCACTGTTCTTATTCAGACTAACTCCTAGTTATTAGGAAATAACATCAGAGGCAGAAAACATCTCCTCCCAAACAGCAGTTCAAACGCATTCTAGCTTGTCCCATAACTGTTACATCCTCCCTTCATCTACCAAACAGCTCCCCTCCAGAAAAAAATGTGCAAAGCAAACTCTCTGCTTTTCATGGCCTGCTGTTGGCATCTCTGGAAGTTTTATTTTCAGTCAAAAGAATCTCAGTCCTGACTAGGATAATAAAATTCTACAGGTTTAACAGATAAATGCCATGCAATGAAAATATGTACATATTTTCTGTTCCCTCCTACCAGTGACACTGTGCACAGTTGTGAGAGCACTCTGACCTGATGGACTGAATGTTATTATTTGTAAAAGCAACATTTGTAAAATGCAACTTGAAATAGATTTTGCAGGAGGTCAATTCCTTGAGTGCCGTATCATTAGGCAAAGACAAGATATGCTGTGAGGCATCTTCCATATCACTGTAATGTTTCCAATACAGCATCACTCATGCAGAATAGAAGCATCTGTAGGCAAAAAAAAAAGCAGTAAACATTATATTTTCCAATGTCAGAAATGCAAGGCTTGGGAAAGCACACTGTAAAGCAGACTAGAGGAGATTAAAATGTTAGGAAAATTTCTTTGCTTGTAGAGAGGTACTCAGTGGGAAATTAGGGCATTCCATGTTGTAAGAAGCCATCATTTCTTAGGCTGCTCCTCCCGAGCCTGCTGACATGACTGAGTACCTCCAGCAACAGAGAACAGGTGGGTTCTCCAAGCCTGCCCATGCCTGGAATACTTTGGCTTACCTGCAGGAACTGCTAACCCCTGGTGTTGCCGAGGGGGCTCACTCCAATCCGGTCCAGAGGAACTCCAAACCTTCTTTTAGGCAGCTCAAGCACTTTCCTGCACGAGGAAAACGGGCAGAGAGGGAGGGAAACAAATGGGAAAAGACATCTATGAATAATCAAAATGTTACTACAGGTTTGATTCCTCCATTCATCCCACTAACACCTTGTTTTTCAGATAGAACAGTGTGCAGGAACAGCCACTGTGAGTGTTTGAAAATAAGATGCTGCACTTGTCTAACAAAAGGCTGCAGTTGCAGCTGTTTTACAGACTGGCTGAGCTTGATCCACTATCCCTGTTTTTACTTGGCAGCAAACTAACTTCACAGGTTAACTGCTATTCATAAAAGAAAGGTGATGCTCTGCATTTATAAAGGGAAATCATTTCCTGCACAGTACCACATACTGCAGGTGACCCATTACCTGGGTCTTTGAAAGCTCCAGGGCCAGCTGGGGCTAAGATAAGCAAAGAGGTAGAAAGTTTTGCAAAGTAATAAAGAGGATGAGTCAGAGAGGCATTAGCAGGGTTTTTCTATAGGTTCTCTGGCAATGCAGTGTTCATCAAAATTGTATAGCAGCAGTCCTTTGATGAGATTGAAAATGGGAAGATTTTGGGGTTGATTTTTCCCTATGTATGGTGAATTTCCTGACAATTTGATGAATGAGGGCATGAGGAACGTGTGAAAGAATTTCTACACAGCAATATTTTTTGCAGTTCTTTTTATATAAAATAATAAGTTTTCCTATCTCAATTCAGCATTTTTGGAGCATTTTTTCCACCAGCAGAGGTTTTATTTTATTTAGTTGTGGAAATGGCAAGAATTCTTGCAGCTGAGAATAACCTCAACTTTTGCCCTCAGAAATACTTGCCAGTGAAATACAAGTCCAAGAGAAGCCCTGGAAGATTAATTCTTTATTGGTCCTTGTTGAGGAACATAAATAAAAATAAATTTTGTTCTCTAAGCTGGCGACTGCAAAGTAACAAGCAGGAGAGAATGCTGTGGTGCACTCAAGCCTAATTTTGTGCCAGCACTGTTAAGCTGCCTCACCCTGGGGCTTTGGGGCTGTGCAAACCCCACCCAGCACCGTGCAGCCCTGGGTCCCATCTGGGCAGGGTCCTTCCCTCACCCCTCTCGGGCATGGGCTGCACTCCAGGTGCATCATTCCAGCATCCCCAGCCCCGCTGACTCTTTTCCATCTGCTTTTCAGAGGAGGTCAGGGGGTGGGAATTGGTGCTGTGTCCCCTGTGAGGGGAGCACCACATCAGGCCTGATGCAGTTACAGAACACCCCAGAGGAAGGGGAGGGAGCCTTTTGTTTGGCTTGTCCCTTCCACAGGCACCGAGCCCTGGGGAAGGCCGAGGAAAGGAAGGCCAGGATGCTCAGCCTGCTCCCCCAAGGGAAGCGCTGCTTTTCCTGCAGACAGGGAGGCACAGCAGGGACGCTCGGGCTGTCAGAGCCATCCCGAGCCTGCCTGGAGAAAAGGAGAATTAACTCCCCGGACTGGAGCCGGACGGCGAGGGTGCGTCGGGCGGTGTTCGTGTCCCACGAGCCTTGCCTTGCCGTGCTCTTTGCTCAGAGGAGGATGTGGAGGGATGTGGAGGGATGTGAGGGATGTGAGGGATGTGAGGGATGTGGAGGGATGTGAGGGATGTGAGGGATGTGAAGGGATGTGAAGGGATGTGGAGGGATGTGGAGGGATGTGAGGGATGTGAAGGGATGTGAGGAGTGTGCAGCGGTGCCCTGCCAGCGTCCCCTGCCGCGGCCGCCCCGCGGCACGGCAGCGCCCTCCGCTCCGCCGGGTCCCCGTGTCGTCGCCTACGAGGGACCAAGTGGCTTTTTCTACTTAAAACAGCCTGGTCTAGGATTCCCGGGGGTTCTTTCTCTCTGTCTGCCTGTGGATCTTTCTATCTCTCCTGCGTCCCTGCACGCTTTTCCGCGCTTTTCAAAGCGTTACAAACCGATGCTGGTGCCAGAGCAGGAACTGGGCTCTCCTGTAATCGGTGCGTGTCAGAGCAAGCTGTTAAGCGGACTAACATTTGATCTGCTCTTTCCCAAAGGCTCCTGCTTTGTGCCAGGCACTGCACACGCTGCGCTGATTCGGGGGGCTCCATCTATTTACCAGCTTTCACAGATTGGTTTCCTGGGCTCTAAGGGTGGCCGGCTCAGCTGGCAGAGGAATGAAGGAGCAGCAGCTCTCTGCTGGCTGAGAGACCGTCACAGGGCGCTCAGTCCTCGGTTTTACTCCCCTTAGTGCAGCAGCCTCTGCCTGTTTCTATCTAAAGGTACTTTTCTATCAAAAGCCTTATTACTCTTCCACAGCACCTGTCTGATCTGTGGTCCATGCTGGTGGTGGCATCAGACTCTCACTGCGGCGATCAAAGCAGCTCAGGTGGTTCTAACAAATGGCTCAACCCCAAACTTAAAAGCTAAACAGCTCCTCCAAAGTGATAATCCCAGCTCAAAACTGCAAACTGTGCTGATGCTGCTGGGAAAGGGGGAGTTTTGTGCAGCGTGTCACTCATTTTCATGAGCTCATTATTCAGAGACAAGCTGTTTTTCACCACAATTTCCTGATTTGGTTCTTTTTTGGGTTTTTTTGGGGTTGTGGGGTTTTTTTTGTTTTGTTTTGTTTTTTTTTTTTTTTTTTTTTTTTTTTTTTGTTTTTTTTTTTTTTTTTTGTAATTGTTTTGGGAAATTTTTTTGTTCGTTTCTTTGTTTAGTTTTTCCCTTGTACTGTACATAGAATGAAAGATTTCCATCCAAAATAACATGAGAAAAATTTGGAATAACATGTACCTCTGCAAAAAAAGCATAGCTTCAAAAATGACCTTTTTTTCTTTTGCCTGGAAAGGGAAAACATGCTATGAAACAAATGAAGTGAGATGATTTTGATATCTTGAAGAGGTGGACAGAACAGAATAATTATACTTAAGGTTTTAAGAATTTTATATTTTATCACTTTTGGCTGCAGCCATACAGTCCTAGTGGCAGACTGGGTGGATAAACGAAAAAAACAAGAAAATATTGCAAAACTTTGTTTGGAAAAAGTACTTGTAATATGGACTGGCTCTTGTGAATACTTTCCATTTCCAGATTAAGCTTTAAGCATGTTACTAAATACTTTGTGGCATTAGGGATTCCATCCAAGAGAAGACAGTTACCAGAAGAGCAGAACAAGACAGGGAAGATACAGGGAACAGCCCCTAAATCTGTGCCCCAAACTCGCTGTCTCTCCCCAGCCACACTGAACATCATTCATTGCTTAGCCCTGTTATGAACAGGTTTATAACACAAACACACATTGCTGTATTGATTAAATCCTGACATATCCAAAGCTGGATATGATGAAGCTCTTGAAGTTCATTCTACTGCCTGCCTGCCCATTTTCATGATGTGTCCTTCATTCTTCTGTTCAAAACGTCCACTGCACCACACCTTCTTTCCATCCCACTCTCAGAAGCACCCCAGCCCTGCCCTTCTGCCTGTGAACCTCAGGCATTTTTTTTGCTTTAAATAAGCTCATGATCAGAAATGTAGTTTTAAACTGAATGTTAGTTCACACCAGTGGAAAGAAGTGTACTGGAAAATCACATCTACTGTTGTCTGGCAGCTGTGCAGCACTGTAGGGATAAGTGAACTAGTGCACACATTGTGCATCACAGCTGAAGGGTGACACACTGTGAATGGTTTCTGATCAGAGGAACCTCACATCTGACCAGCAAACCTGCTGGGGGCTAAAGCTAACCCATCTGTGCCTAGAACACCTAGCAACAGCCCTCCTCCAACTTTGTCACTGGCAGGAGTATTTAAGAGTTTACCTCTGTTTGCCTTTAGCATCCACAGAGGATGAAGAAATTCTGTCGATTGGGGAGCCAAATCCTGGGAAACTTCTTTTTTTCTTGGTCTCGGTCACCTCGTTCTCCAGGGACACCAAGTCATCAAGAAGGAACAGTTTGGCTGCCAGGTTGGTGGCTGACTGCTCTTCACTGGCAATGGCATGGTCTCCCACGCCCAGGGTAGAAGGCAGCTCCAGAGGCTGCAAAAAAAGCAGTAAAATTTCAATTTGTTGGCTGCTCAAGTCCCAGAAAAAAAAAAAAAAAAAGAAAATAATTCAACCAGTGTCATAGGAGCAGTCCTGTAAATACAGAATTACGAGGACACTGAAATTGGGACAATGTTTTAAAACCAAGTTCCTTCTCTGAAATGTGGCCTTTTTCCACTGACAGGATTTTGCTGTCAAAATCTGGATTTTTTTTTATAGAACTGAATTTGCTTTCATTATTATTGCAAGAAATATTAAAATTTGTTACTTCACAAAGCCTATTTCTTCAGGCCATCCCACTATCCCTATCTCAGCACTGTGATTAGTATCACCTATAGCATGAGCTGAGTAATTTAATCCTTCTGAAAAATGCAATCACCATTGCCCGACTCCAATATCCATTCTGATAGTTTCCAGGAAACTGATTTTTGTTTTTTAAATGAATGCTAGTAAGTAGTAATGAAAACTTCTACAGAGGTTTCCATCCATATCTCACAGATAAATTAATTGTTATGCAAAAAATGTCCCAAAAAAAATTTGCTGAGCCCAGACATTCAAGGAAATTATGCAGTAACATTACATGGGGAGGAGGAAAGGAAAGAACATGCTGTTGAATTGACACAGCAGTTTGAACCTTAATTACAACATTAGGCTTAACACCATTTCAAAAACCAAACTTTGCTATAAGAATGGCTGAGAGTACTGGGGTCTATTTAGAAAGAAGTGAAGTAAATCAAAGTGAAATAGTTGCTTTGCATGTAACAGAAAAATACAGGGCAACAGTTAGTCTACCAAAGCAAATCCAAATCATTGTCTCTTTGAGTGAAATGCACCTTCTTGTTCACTTGATCTTCACAGATTTAGAAAGAAACATTACAACTGACACCATCAAACAGGTTTTATCCTGTCTTTAGCAGCACACCACTATGGTTGTTACTCACACCTGGTGGGTTTAGTACACCTGTGCAGGAAGGCAGCACATGGATGGTGCAATGTCCTTGTCTACTCCAGTTGTGGTGGGGATGTTCCCCACTACTGATGGGTGATGGACAGTGATGGGGTGTATAAAGCTGTGACCTTTATATGAGGAGGAGCACTCAACCACAATGACCACACCAATGGTGTAGCACTGTTGAAACCTGTAGAAAGGATCTCACATCATCCCCTGACTCTGCTTTTTGTGAGCCTCAAGTACGCAGAACAGTCCTTTCTGTTCTCCTTTAGGGTTGTAAAACTTTCAGAGAGGTTTATGACTGAATGATGCCTTTGCAAAAGACTGAACTTCTTCTGGTTACTGGGGATAAATAGCTACAGTAACAAGAAACTAGAAGGGCAAAAAGAGCCTCTGCTCTCGAATACCTTGCAACTCCACTTACTTGGTCTCCAAAAGATAAAATGGAATTGTAAGAAGTAAAGTGACAGCTAAAATGGTAATCAGGAGTAGAAAACAGTTTTCTTCTGGTGAAGCACTGAATAAAGTACAATTTCACGGATAAAAAGAGATGAGAGTGGGTGTAGGTGGTGTAGTGGAGGGTTTGCAAACTTAGGAACAGCAATGAAATGAATAAAAGCTAGTAATTTTTTCCTCAAGAGAAAGAGCTTTCCAGTCCACCCAGTGATGTCACCAGATGGTGGATTTAAAATAAATATAAGGAGTTATTTTTTAAACACAGCACACAGATGAAGGAGAATGCATTGCCAAAGAATGTCGTGGATACTCAAATTTTAAACTGGTTCAAAGACAAATTCTGACCCATCAGCAGCTAAAACATGCCCTGGTCCAGCAGAGGTTTCTAGATCTAGAAGTCTGCAAAGAAGTTTTGTTCTTATATTCTTTCCACAAAAATCTATTGCTGATGGAGGCAGGACACCAAGTGTCTGTGGCACCAGAACAGGAGCTGCTACAGCACTTTTGGAGAATCAAGTCATGCTTATGTGAAGACATAGAGCAAGGTAGAAGGATCCATCAGTATTCTTCAGTAGCCATCTAATGTTTAAGTTGATCTTAAAACCTATTTAAAAACCCTACAGGCAAGCAGTGCTACTTTGAGTAAATTTTAGAGACTTGATTTTTTTTAATGGCATGAAACAATTACATAAATACCTTTTCTGCAAAATCTGCCTTATGTTAAGATAACATAAAAACAGGGGATGCAGTAGAAGTATTTTCAGATGCAGCTCCTGCAGATCATCCTGGGTGAAACAGGAGAAAGCTCATCCATTTTGTCTGCTGCTTTTCTTCACAAGCTCAGGCAAGTTACTTTGCTCCTTCCCCCTCCTGGTCTAGTCCATCTCCTTTAATCTGTAATTTTTGTGTAGGTGATCTTCTCCCAGGGATCTCCTTGTGGCTTCTGAAAGCTGCAGCTTTCTCATGCTATTATTTATCTTTAAGAAGAAGAATTAAACTTTCTCTTCGGTGTCAGAGAAGTTCACTTTCCCCCCTGCCATCATCTTCTTCTCCTCTTCAGGAAGTTCTCTATCCACTGGACAATGTTCTAACACACAGGAAATCCCCAGGTGTTTTGGAGGGGCTGTGAGGATTTGGGTGAGGCCTCATTCAGTCTGTCCCCCCAGAGCCATGCAATTTGCACCTCTCTCTTCTTGAGGCTCTTCCTTGGCCCTTACAAAGTCAATACTGATCCTTCACCTTCCAGCAGTGTTTGCAAACTCCATTCTGAGGCTAAAAACACCCAAGGAAGGGCAGTTATGTGACAGCCACCAAAACCTTCACCTACCTCCGGAGCTGCCTCTGCAAGGAGCACAGAGCTGGAGTTCCACCACAGCAGGGCAATCACAAGGGCCAAATGCACCACCACGAGCTGGAACTGCAGCATCTGCAAAGGAGAGCAATCTGTAAATGACTCCACAGCTGCATCCCCTGGGGATCTTGCTCCACAGGTCTTAAATAAAAACAAAGGGAGACTCTTCCCACGGCTGCTAATAAGTTTTATCTGCCAGAGTCACTGCATAAAACCGAGCAACCAGATAATGCCAGCTGAATGCTCTTCACCTTGCATGTACAATCATCTTCCTCCNTACCTCTGGAGCTGCCTCTGCAAGGAGCACAGAGCTGGAGTTCCACCACAGCAGGGCAATCACAAGGGCCAAATGCACCACCACGAGCTGGAACTGCAGCATCTGCAAAGGAGAGCAATCTGTAAATGACTCCACAGCTGCATCCCCTGGGGATCTTGCTCCACAGGTCTTAAATAAAAACAAAGGGAGACTCTTCCCACGGCTGCTAATAAGTTTTATCTGCCAGAGTCACTGCATAAAACCGAGCAACCAGATAATGCCAGCTGAATGCTCTTCACCTTGCATGTACAATCATCTTCCTCCTCTGCTCCTTCCTGTACAGCCCTGCCAATCTTTTGATTCCTTTCTGCATAGTGGTGCAATCCTTGAAGGAGGAGTGAGGAATGCAAACTTGCCTTAAAACCAGATGAACTGGATGCTCAGTTGTAAGCAGGGAGACTTTGGCTTGTAGCCCAGGCTGACCCTGGCCTCTCCACATCCTGGAGAGGTGCTTAAAGCTGTGACAGAAGTCATATACCCCTCCAGTAGTATTTTGAAGTCAAGGCTGCATTTTGCTACTTCTCAACACAATCTGGTGGGAGCCACAACTTCCAATGGCATCCTGCAATAAAATCATTCACAATAAGCTTGCAAAGGGATGTCTTACTGAGACTGGTGGTGGTCTGACCATGGGTCACAGCTGCAGAACTGCAGATACCCACCAAGCCTTTAAATAATGCAGGGAATTTTGGGAGGCACAGGATGGGGAAGATGCTTTGTTACCTCTTGACATGGGTTTAGCCTACCTTGTTTAAGTCCTTGTTTGGATCTAGATCTTAAAACCTGATGTGCCTCCAATTCCCCAGGTGGGAATGTTTCAGATGATGTTACAAAGTGCTGGGCTGGGGCCTTTTGCCAAAAGCATCTGCTAATTTGCTGTTTCTTTGTCTCCAGGTCCTGCCCCAGAGTATTATCTAAGTCTGATTCTGCCATTCTTTGCTGATAGTCCACTTGGCAAAAGCAGAAACACAAAGAGTCTATGAATATAATTACACATACGTAATTATTTTTACTATTGTCCATAAGGGATGGACAGTTAGGAAGAAAGCTGCTGGTTACTCTGTAGGGGTGAGGCAGAGAGCTCACTGGAATCAAGGGACAGAGTCAAAGGACTAAGCCAGGTGGTACCACTGTCTCTCAGTCTGACAGCAACAGCCATTGCTTGACATAAACACTGGGGTCTGTTTGGGTGTTTTTAAAGCTGTAACCTTCTACAATGTGTATTTTTGTATGGGGAGTGCATTGAAATTTGAAGTAGCAGTCTACTACCTTCACAGGTAACCACATCCTGATTATTTGGATACTGAGGTGTAAAAATAAATGGCAAGGTTAAAAACATATGTTTATTATGGTTTAAGATCTGTGCTGGTATTCATTCAACCCAAATACTAAAGAGCTAAAAATAGCAACTGGTACACTAATGAAAATAAACAGCAAGGCACCTGCAACACTGCGGACATTTGATTAACTGGTCAGAACTCGATGCCAGTGAAATTAGAGGTGGAGGAAATTGTAAGGATTTAAGCTTGGCTCTACTTCCCAAAGAAATAAGCTGCTAAGGAGGTGAAAAGGAAGCAAAACTTAAGTAACTTAAGCAAAACAGCAAGACCCTGTTGTACTGATTTTCATGCAGCAATGGGACCAAGGCAGAAGAAAAAGGCAGGGTTGTTGTAGTGGAACAGTTCAGATTTAGAAAAGCAATTGCAATACTAATGAGGCAGTGAGGACTATGTAAATACAATTAAAATCACACTTTCTTCTGCCAGTCTGGCACTTAGTTTTACCACCTTCAGCCATGCCATAGGACCTTAGTTATTAAAATAAGTTATTGGTATTTCTCCTTGAGCTCATTTGTTGCGATTGGCCAAGCAGAGCCCTCTGGCTAAAAAGGGGTTTTCCCAGCCATGCACTGGCTATTGCTTCACCCCATCCATATTTTACCTTGACACATTCCAAGAGAGGTTTTAAGAGAGGCTGGACAGTATTTGTTACTGAAGGAGAATAAGCACAGCTCTGACAAGCTTTTCAAGATGCACCCTAACTGGACATACTGAAATTCCATCCTTCCAGAAAATTCTTCACCACCAACTTCACGGAGCTAGGTCAAGGGTTTGGTGTATAATTCCATGTCTGTAGTATCTCAGAGTCTTGTGTTATCTGACATAAAATATGGTTTTCCCTTCTCTAAATGTAATTGCAAGTCTGAAATTCAGACATATTTATGTGTCTTAGTGATACTTTAGCTTGAAATGTGTCAAAACTAAAAATTCCTCATATAATTAGATATCTTTGTTGCAGGTCCAATTAAAATAAAATTAAAGATAAAAGAAAGAGCAGTATTCTACCTTATCAAAGCAGGATAAATATACAAAACTTTTATTTGGGAACCTGTGCAGAGCCATTTTCCAAGAAAAGATCACAGGAAAGCAAAACGCTTTACCAAACAGAAACTGTTAAGTCTCCAACATCAAACCAAAGGACTTAAAAGATGTTTTTCTTACAAAGAAAAAAAAAAAAACCCAAAATGACATCCTGAAGATAAGCGGGCTGAACAAACCCCAGACAGAATGCAATTCATCACCAAGCTCCAAACCCATTGCCTGTCAGAATTGGTAACAGCCATCATTGTTCTTACCCATTTGAACTGCGATATTTCACATTACTGCAGAGATTACTCTGCAAGCATAAATCACAAGGGACTTATTTTTCTTACTGGCCTGTTAGCAAGAGAACCGAGGCAAGACATCATGCCTTGCACTGCAATCCTTCACTCCAGCTGCCAGTCTGTACTGATGGCTGTGCTCTGCTTGGTGCTGTGACACCAGCACGCTGTGCACAAGTCACCTGCAAACGAGGACCTTGCTCTTGCAATGAGCACCTTGTGGTCAAGCCCTGGAACCCCTGAGGTTTTGCCCTGGGTGCTACCAAAATGACCTGATGCAGAGCCAAGGCTTGGCTGTCCCACAGGCACTGGGAAGCTCCTGGCAGTGCCTCTTTGGCCTCCAGAGCTCCTCTTACAACCCCTGGGTAGCACCGGGAAGCCTTCTTCACCTGCTGGTCAAGAAGGTCTCTGGGACTGTGCAGATTCCAGCCAGCTGGGGGAACTCAGAGCTGTGTCTGCAAGCCACTTACTGAGCTATTTTGTTACTGCTCCAGCACCACAAAATAGAATATTAACTGCTGCTATTAACCTATCTTAATTGAATTGATTAATCAAATAGAGCACTCACACTGGCCTTGCTATGCTCATGTTGCATGCCTGATGGGAATATACCTTGGCCAAAAAAATTATGATAGATGATTATCTTACTGAAAGAACAACTTTAAAATGGCTTGTGTGAAGCTCTAAGAAGTCTGTTCCTGCTGGAACAAATTTGCCTTACTTTTAAAAGTTGTAAAAGGTGTCCTCTGCTAATATATATCACCACAAAGCCAAAAATACTGCCCCTACCACCTACTGGTAGTCAGATTTCAGAGCTGCTGAAGGACCCTGTGTTTCTCAGATACAATCTTGTAGTTATGTAAATGTCAAGGAAAATGGAGAAAAATCAAAATGAATCCCACCATCAGAAAAAAATCCAGAGCTCAAAAATAGGTTACAGTGGTGTTTCTGTCCTCATCCCACAGATGAGATATGGAGCATTTCTCACAAATTGCTTTCTAAAAGTTACTGAAACCACACACTGGAACACGGGACTCTTGTGACAAAATGAAATGTAAGCTGCCAGTGCCAGGCCCTTTATGTTATTAATAATGTGTTTTCTAGAGTAGGCGTAGATTTTTAAACAATGCCATGTATTTTGTTATACATGGTACAGACACTGTCAACGTCTGCTATGTGTATTTCCTTCCATTTTCAGTTTCCTGACTATATAGATAAATAGAGGCAGGTAGGTTTCATCTAGTGGAACTAGAGAGAACTTAAAATTCATAAACTTATGCAAGAGGCCTATGATTAGTTATTTTGAGATAACTAGGTATTTTTGCGTCCCAAATAAAACTTTCTGCCAGACAGTATTTCAAGGCCAAGCATATTCCACTTCCTGAAAATTAATTTCCTTCAAGGTTTCTCAAGGCAGTCAAGATTTGTTCATTGATTTCCAAAGTCCTCATTTCAATAATTGCATTCCCTGTAACATGATTTCCAATGTTCTGGCATGTTCTCACAGCCCCACGTTAGTCACCTTTGCCTGTTTGACAGCTGTGCTTTGGCTCAGAAGATGCTTGAGCTGTTCCTACCACTTGCACTCAGATGAAACAGAGTTTTCTGTCATGGTTTCAGTCATGGTTTAATTGCTGCAGGGCTCCCCTGGACCCTGCCCAAAGGACACAACATCTGTGAGAGCAGCAGTGGCATCGTGTGGAGGAAGGATGGAAAGGTGACCCTCTAATTCCCATGAGGAGTTCAAGAAGTGCACAAATGAACACAGCCCTGCCAGGACACCTTTGCTGAACAGACACAAGAATGATTCAGGAGCAAATCAACTGACAGAGGTGAGCAAACACTCGTGAAAGACAAGTCAGTCATGGTTCTCATCTCTTCCTTTGAAAACAGGGCATGAAACCAAATGGTCATACAGAACAAACGAGGACAAATTTCTTTAGAAAGGGCAGGAAGGACACAGGTTGAACATCTTGCAGAGCTGCCTACACTTCTACACTGTGTAATAAATCCATTTTTAGCAACAGATTTCAAAAATTCAAACCCCCAAACTCACATATATACCATAAAAGTAGGAGACCATGAAGCAACAAACAGAAGTGATGAAGCTCATCTAGAAGCTGAGGGGCTATTCAGAAAGAAGGATTCTATGAAGTACAAGAAAATGTCTCTTAGTGGGAAAAACCTATTTGCACCTTTTCTCAAAAGATAATTGAGTGAGCTGCAGTTTTCCTGATATGCACAATGGAAAACAAAACATTATTAGACTATTCTTCATTGCCAACAAGCTCTCAACCCTACATTATTTATATACATACTGACTAAACATGCCAACTTTTCTTAACATTTCTAACAACTTGACATTCAGCTTTCTTTCTTCTTTACCACGAGAGCCAAAACCTTTTCATTGTTAGAGTGCCATCTTCAGCATTTGAAGCAAAAATAAGAAACCTTTCCATCAAGAAAAAAAATCAAGAAATAGATTGTGGTTTTCTCTATTAGAAAAATCTTTTTCTTTCCTAACAGCATTAGGGTGACAAGTAGAAGATCTTCACACCAGGTATAAAGAGTATATTAGCAAAAGAGGCTATCAATATAGAACCAGACCACTTAAAGTATAATAAAAATATCCCTCAAGATAAGTTTTAAGAGACAAAAATGGCATTTGAATTTCTTAACAAGATTAAAACACTGATACTGATTTACTGGATAAACACTTAAACATTCTGATCAAGGATATTACTTGAAGAAGAAAAGTCTTGGGGGAGATGCATTGCAAATGTAAATTAGAGAGTAACCCATCACTCTGAGTTAAGTAAGAAGAAAAGGAAAGCTGCAATCACTTGCAATCATTGTCGGGGTCTAACAATAGAGCTTTTAAAACTGTTGTATGTTTTAATTGGCTGCTCAAGAAGCCTGGAAAGGCACTTGTCATTCATTCATTCATTCAAGGAGTGAAAACAAAATCCTAATTACTGAAATCAGATTGGCAGGTATTTATAAAAAATGAAGAATGCCTGGTCCAGTCAGATACATTTTGTAGTTTTTCCCATAATTTACACCATAGATTTGCTTGGTTTGAGCTGGGGTTTTTTGCCTGTTCTTCCTCATAATGTTCAAAGTATTTTACGGGAAAAGTAAATTGAGCTGCATTTTGAATACAGGTGAGCAGAGACAGATAAATGCAATAATAAGTTTCCTGAGTTAAGCAGTGGGCAGAGGCACAAAATGTCCTCTCAGCTCCTCAGTTTTCAGTTCTGCACTCCCCATGAGAGAACAATTATTTCAAATTGAAAAAAACAAGTAAGGGAAGCTAAGGGCACTGCATGCTAGTGCTTCAAAGATTAGTGCATTCTGAACTTTACTGTAGCCTCTGGACATCTAAACTAAAAGTTATTTGCATGTATTTACTTGTACAACTTCAGTGTGGGAGGAAAAAAACCCCAGTGAAATAGTTTTGAGCTCAGAATGGAGAAATTACAATGACTATCACAGAATCAGAGTCTGCCTTCACTTACAGGGGTACAAAACTGAACTAGTCAGATCACTGGATAATGATAAGCACTCTGTTAGTGTAGGAATGTTTTTGCAGTTATTCTACTATTGCAGGAATGCAACAGAATCTGGATCAACATTTGTCTAATACGGGACATAGTAAAACCCTTTTGCAGATCCATAAATTAAAGACTTTTCCTAAATCATTTATCTCATATTTTCCAGTATGTTAGATGTAGCAAACTTGTCTACCACATATGATATTTAGTAATGCAAAAGGATTATTCTGTCACAGCTCTTCAGCTTATTTTAAGAAGTAATATGCATTTGACAATAACTTACACAAAAGGAAATTCCATAACAACATACACAGACAGCAGTTCACTGCAAAGCACTGCAAGAGCATAAAAGTAATTTGTCACTGTTGTAAAATGCACTGACACATTCTGTTTAACTATTGGCTGATTAACTGGAAAAGAAATAAGTTTCCACTGAATATTAGTTCAGTTTTACTAGCAAAAATCCTAGGTGAAGACCTTATTATCTTAATTCCAAACTGGAAAAAGTAGTTGTGCTTTTCCCATCAGATCTGGGCATCTTTATACCTTTTTCATGTCTGTTAATAAAAAAAAAATAGATTGAAGAAAACATCAAAAAGAGGAAAACACAGAAGGGAAGAAAGCTTCTGCAAAGAGAGCAGAAGACACAAAACATCCCCAACACATTCTGTCCTCACCCCTCTTACCTTGCATTGGATACAATCAATTCCAACCTTAATGGTCCTGCTATGTTCTTCCTCCTAACTTATCCTTAATGTTCAGCTTTCTTTCAGAGTTTTTATAGTCTCTGGTGTAGGCTACAAACTCCAATCCCTGCCTTTGCTTTCTCTTACATCATTTCCAAAGATTTTCCACTGATCCTTGCCCTAAACCTTTCTCTGTCCTGCACTCTCACACACATACTTGCCTCACATTTGTTATATTTATTGCTGTGATCAAAATGATTAGGTTATAATTAAAGGACTAGGGATTGTTCTGGGTTTTTTTCCTTTTTTTTTTTTTTTTTTGTTCATTTCATTTCAAGATTCAGACAGTCATGGAAATAGAAAGATTTTCAGCAGCATCGTCACTCCTCTAAACTCTCACTCTTGTAAACTGCAGTACAGAAACTTGATGTCCTGGGTTATTACTAAGGGGTTTTTTTAAGCACTTGTTTCTTGAGGACATTGGAAGGACTGCATTAGCCTCAGAAAGAAATTAATGTGCATTTAGTAGACAAAACACCACTGTAAACTAAGCACTAGAAAAGCAAGTGACAAGAACTTAAGTCTTTCAGACACTTCATTTCTGTTACTGAAAAGTTATTGAATTGTAAAGCATGAGCTGTGGAGATGCCTCTCTTTCCTTAGGTAGTACCAGAGGTCTTGTTTCTTTCCCTGTTTGCCTCCCCAGAATAAGTCTATCTTCTTTTTTGCCCCTTTTTTAAAAGCTCAGGTTTTATTTAATAGATTTGCAGAGCATTTTAGACCTGGTTTAAAATTCTAACCAGTGCAGACTCCTTCAGAGTTAATTCACAGTTATTTTATTCCCTAAATAGATATGCACAGTACTTTCAAAGTAGTTTTTACTCTGACTTGCCAAAAGCTGTTCCTACAAGCCATGGACATTAAAAGGAAATTTGCCATATGTGGGAGTCAGGAAGCAAATGCTTTGATTTCATTTGTCTTGATCAAAGTGATTAAAGAAAAATAAGAGTTTAGTCATATTGAGGCAAAGCAAGGACTCCTGCCCCATCCCTGGACATGTTCCAGGCCAGGCTGGATGGGGCTCTGAGCAACCTGGTCTAGGGGAAGGGGGGTTGGCAGTAAATGATATTTAAGGTCCCTTCCAGTCCAAGGTGTTCTGTGTTTCTACAGCATCTCTCAGTACAAGCTGATATGGGAATGTAGCCTCGAGCAGATCTGCAGGAATAATGCAGAAATACTGCAGAAATGTGTTGGCCACAGGAGCAGCCACACCAGAGTTGGGCAGGTTGAGACTCTTCACTGCAGGGTGTAACAGAGCAGTGATGGCAGCTGCAGAAGTCCAAATGGGCTCTGTGGGTACTGGAGGGGCAAGAGAATCAAAAGAGCAGAGCCAAACACCACCAGACTGCTGAAACAGAGCTGAAAATGCTGCTGCACAAAGAAAACTGGACTGAGGTCCATTTTACTGCATTCGGGTGGTGGTTTGCTGCTGGAAGACCAAGGACACAGCAGTACTTGAATGATGTGTCTGAAGCAAGCAAGCAGGATCTCAGGGGAAAAAAAGAGAAGAGAAGAGAAGAGAAGAGAAGAGAAGAGAAGAGAAGAGAAGAGAAGAGAAGAGAAGANAAGAAAAGAAAAGAAAAGAAAAGAAAAGAAAAGAAAAGAAAAGAAAAGAAAAGAGAAAAGAAAAGAATCTAACAACGAGGTATTATTATTTTATGGGGTACCTTAGTGACATACAGTCACAAGGTGGCATATAGTGAACACAAGGTGCTGCTGACCAGCTACTGCAGTTCCAGGCAATAAGTTTCTTCTTTCTACAATTGGAAGGACATGAGGTGGCCCTCGCAGGCATTTACTCCTCTTGGGAGTTTTTACAGGTCCTATCTTAAGGTCTTCAAGCAGAATCTCTGCAGGACTCCATGCTTGGTGTTGGTGTGGCTGGTAGGAGACCTGGGCTGTGACACTGTGAGTGAGCTGATGACAGAGAGCTGAGTGCTGGCAGTGAAGGCATTTGGGTGTTTCAAACACAAGGGAAAATCTGGAGAACAGCTGAGGCTCAGCCATCTACAATTCAGCACCTCACAAGAGTGAGGGAGAGGGGGGAGGACTGCAGAAAAAACTGCAGGAGAGGTGCAGCCATAGTGTCACCTCCTTTGGCTCCAAGAGGATGTCTAAGAACTGGCATCAAAATTTTCTTTTTTGCTCCCCATAGATCAGTGATGCTACAGCAAAGCTCCAGCCACTTTTGTTCTATCTATTGGACCTACTCTGAGGTTGAGGGTCTTCTTTATTTTCTCTTTTACAATTTATCATTGTATCCTTCCTACAAAACCTAAAAGATTTCAGAAATGGTTGCTAATACACACGACTATCATCAGCTCTAACCGGGAAGTGTGTAAGACTCAGATCTGGATAATTTGTCATCTTCACAGGCTGCTTCTGACCTTAGCATAAGACATTTTACCAGCACACGTGGGTTTTCTCTCTAGGGAAAAGGATACTCCAACAAACAAAGCAAGCAAATAAGCAAACAAACAAAACAAAATAAGAAATGCTAGTAATAAAATGAATAGTGTGTTAGAGTGTTAACATTCAATTTCCTGCTCTAAATTAACTTTGATTTCTTAACACCTTTTAGACACCATCTAGTGAAGACTGCCAAGGAAGCTTGCCAGACAATGAAAAAGCTATATGGTGGTTACTCTGCTGGCAGAGCATCTGAGGAACACATCTCCTCAACAAGACTGTGGTTTAATTAGACTTACACTATAATTAAGTTAGGGCAACCGAGAGTTTGGAAGGAGTCTTTATTGTTTTAACCACGAAAGAATAAACAAATTTAATGTGATTTTTCTCAACTATGAAGACAAAAAAAAAAAAAAAAAGGAAATTGGAGGAGGTGAGGACACAAGACATGAAGCTCTTTTAGTTACCATCCAAGAGAAAGACAAACTCACCTCCCTACTACCTTTCCCACAAGAACTTCCATAAATCTTTCAACACTGGTTTGGAATCAGTTGAGCTGGCTGTTTTCCGTAAGTAGACAGGTTCTGATTCAGAGAGCAGCAGCTAGCAGGGGTTCACTTGTGTAAGTGTTGAGCAATCTTGCTCTTCAGCACCCTTCCCTGTGGAAACTATATTTGGGGTTGTCAGACCTTGTCTGTAAATGCTTAGGAATGGCACATGAGCACACCATGCTTGATATTTTTGCACATTTAGTCCTTCCCTTCTCCCACTGAAACATGCAGCAGGGCTGTTACCTCCCTGTGATCCAAGCCACAGGAGCCTCCTCCTTCTGTCACTAAATTGTCCCATGGGAACTTCACCTTCCAGCCTCTTCCAAGTGTGTAACCCTTTCCAGCAGCCACTGAGTCCTCACACAGCATCACACATCTGTCACTCACAAATCAACATCAGCAGTGCAGGGTCCAGCAGGGGTCATGGCCAAAGCAAAAGAACTGTCCCCAGGAAATTTCAATTGATCTGGCATGGAGTAAAGGCTTGTGACCTGAGGCACTCTGATTACTGGGATTATACATGTTTTCACTAAACACTGAATGTGTCATCAGGAACAGTCCAGTTCTGGGTTTAGCATAGGAAATAAATACCACACTGCAGTTAGCAAAAGTGGGCATTTTTCCAGGTTTATAAGGTTTGCCCCAAAATTCTAAGAAATAATCCAAGTGCTTTTTTTCTTTTCAAATTAAAAAATATATTCTTCCATGAGCCAGGCACTCAGCTGATACTGATTCATACAGCTCTGAGATAAAAAACTGAGATATTCCAAATTACAGTGACTTCAATATATTTTTACTTCTTGAGACAATAAACTCTTTGGATAAAACTGGCCCAATTCTGACACCAGTCTGAAAGAGGAATAGCATTCCACCAGATTAATCAAAACACAGCATTTTACAGCTACATTGTAAGTACAGGGAAAACATCCAACATTACTTTTGTTGCTTTTACAATCATATCTTGTCTGGAGAATGGGACACATTTAAAAATAACCACCCCAGATTTTCAGTCAATACAACAGAGAGAGTTTGAGAAACAAGCTAATTCCCACCTATGTGCATGTAGATACACAGAAGCAGAGAGCAGATGACTCACTGTAAGACAGACTATGGAAAAGAGATCCTATATCAACAATGTGCATGAATGTTTTCCAATAGAAGGTACATTCTACCTTGGAAGGAAAACCTATGTTAAGACAGCTATTTTTAAATCTGAAAACTATCAAAGTACGTTTTGGTGTGTCATTTCCATTTAAGATGAATCCTTGCAGCTATACAGTGTTGGAGAAACAAAACCCACAAAGTGAAGGTAGAAAATAGCACCGAAGGCAGTAACATTTTTAGGAATGTTAGGCTTCCTACTAGCAGTTTCTATATATGTACTTTTTAAAAGTCCTTTGTGCTGGAATTACATGCTTGCGATAGGTGCTGGGTCATGACATGCATGAATCCATAACAAGCCCTCAAAAAACAAAGCAAAAGTCCCAAAAAGGACAGCTTCTTGAAAGGCAAGGCATGCTCTGATGCAGAAGGTTGTGTTAGGAAATAAAAGATGTTTTATCTCTGGTGCCCACACCATTGGCTCCCAGCCCAAGATGGACTTGGGGAGTGAAGATGGCCAAGAAAAGGAACAGGACCTTTTGTGCCATGGACACAGTGGTCCATGAGCTAATGGACAAGGGGTAACAAAAAACACACAGATGTCTCCATGTACCAAGCAAACAGTGATAGTTCTGGGCCAGTGTCAGCCTGGTCCTGACTCAACTGGCAGCACAGAAATGAAAATGAGTAGATTGCGTTTCCATCCCCTCTAACTACACTCCTTGGAGTCAATGCCAAATATAAAGATACCAAACTGGGAACCAGCTCCATCTTTCTGTGCTAGGAGGGAAGAGTGTTGGTATTTTCACACTGACCTGCGTGCTGAAGGCCCCTGTGCCACTGAAACAAACTCTCTGTGGCCCGGGAACCCTGGTGCCACAGCACACAAAGCACAGAGCAGCAAAATGTGCACCTTGGCTGCAGAGCACACACTTCAGCTCCTGAGCCAGATGTGGCCATGCAGCACAGCACTGAATGTGCAGCAGCAGCTCAAATTTAGACATGCTCAAAGAAGAAGAGATGTGTCTGCCCTGAAACTCTGTCTTCACCTCACACTTTATTTCAAACAACTTTCATCCTTTTCTTTCAGAACTGAATAGAGTGGAGTCTTGTTTATTGGCACCAGGAGAAGGGGTGCAGAAGTAAAGAAAGCTGGTAATGAGCAAAATTGTGACAACTGACTGGGGAAAAAGAGGAAGGATAGGAAGGATAGATATTCTTCAGTCAGATGTAGAGGTGTGGGAGCTGGGCAGAGCCACATGCACACTCACAGCATCACAGGCTGCTGCAGGAAATCTCACCACCCATTTCCTACCTGACATGCAGGTAAAGGAAGTCCTGTGAAAGGTGAGCCTAAGAAGCTGTTTCTCCATGGAAATAATTCCTGCACCAAATGGTATTAATAAGGAAGGTTCTGTCCCCTCTTTTCTGGTAAGTCCACCCCTAGGATGGTGGCTTGCACAGCAGGACTGTGCTGTGCTGAATCCAAACAGAGCATGCTGTTAGTGCAAACCCAGGAGTTCAGAGCAATTTGTGCTGGCTGATTTGATTTTTTTTTCCCCTCTTTGCTGTTACAAACAAGGGAAACAGCAAAGCAATGGAAAAAAACAAGGGAAACAGCAAACCAATGGTGTTACAGAAATGAACATCTCTGGTCTGTGGATTGTTAATTTCTGAAAATTTGTAAATTCATCCTAACACTTGAGCCAAATTTTGGTACATGACTTGTCCACTTCAACTCCTCCATCACTTCAGCTGGACAGAGACCCGTCTCTGCAGGGAAGCTGCAGTTCCCTGAGCAGCTGTAGCTCCGCAGATGGAGCAGATGCTGTTTCAGGCATCCCTCGCTGCAGCAGAGGGTCCCTCGGGCCATCACCGCCCTCTGGAGGCGGCCGCGCCGCGCCCGGGGCTGAGCGGGCTTTGCTGCACCGAGCCCTCCCGCAGCCCCAGCGCCCCTGCAAGGAGCAGGAGGGAGGTGTTGGTCGGTTTGGATAGATCTGGTTCGCTTGTGGGAACAAAGGGCTGAGTGCTGGTTCCCAGCTCCTCCGCTGTTCCTTCCCTCTCCACCTTCCAGGTCACCCAACCGGCAGCACTCTGCCCTCATGCCTTTTGCTCCTGCAGAGGAGTGAAATACACAGAATGACAGAGAACTGTAAGACACAACTGCAATAAAAAGCAGTAAAAGTAACTGCCAGACTAAACTCTTGTTACAGCTTATTTTTTTTCCTCAAGCAATGTGCATAAACTAAAGCAGTGGCACAGCTGCAGGAATTGCTGGTGCCCACGTGAGCTGGTATGAGAAAAGCAGCAAGCCTTTCTGTGCAACTGCACACTCACATTATTTTCCCTTGTCTGGAATAGCTTGGAAGTTTTAAAAAGAAGAATACAAAGAGTGATTGACCCCATAATCAAGTGCTGAATGTACTGTTCCTGGTGTGCAAAGACCCTCTTTGATTAGGTGAGTATTTAAGGAGAAAGTGCTCTGTGTAGAGACTCAGCACAAGATCCCGGAGGCAGGAATAGCACATGGCCAGGTTTTCCCAGACATATCCTTCCTCCTTTTTTCAGCTGGAAATTCTCTCTAGGTGGAGTTTAGCAATCTTTTACGTTTTCTTCTGACAGGCTGGCTGGATGTGCTGGTTTGCCTGCATATGGAGGGATTCTGCAGCTAACTGTGCATATGCACTGACCACCTGAGCATGTGCAGCCCCATAAGTGATCATATACTTCTGTGTGCTGCATTTAATCAAAATAGAGCAGATGCCCAGGATCCAGTAAACATTTCATTTCAAACATTACTCTGGGATTCAGGAGAGCTGTGTTCTGTTACAGAATCACAGCGTGGTGGAGCTTGGCAGGGACCTCTGGAGATTGATTAGTCCAACACCCCTCCTCAAGGCAGGGTCAACAAAAGCAACTTTTTGCCAGTGCTCTCCACGATCTCTCTGGGCATCCTGTTCATTCTTTACTCACTGCCACAGTAAAAAAAAAAAAAAAAGAAAAATACGAGGTTTAAATGTAATTTCTTGTACTCAGTTTATGCCCTTTGCCTCTCCTAGTGCACACCACTGAAAAGATCGGTCTCTATCTTTTCCTCCCCCCTGAGGTGTTTATGTGCATTGATAAGATCACCTCTGCTATATAACCCCAGCTCTCTCACCCTCTGCTCACATATGACCAATACTCCAAGCTGTGTCCCTCTCAGTATGCCCACACCTCTCTTATACTGGGAAGCCCAGCATGCCAGGTGTGCACACACCCACCCAGCCCAGGGTGCTGTTGGCCTTCTTTGCTGCAAGGTCACTGCTGGCTCATGGTCAATGCACCCACCAGGACCCCCAGCTCTTTTCTTAAAGCTGTTTTCCAGACATTCAGCCCTCAGCTTGTGTAGGTGCATGGGGTTAGTCTCAGCTTCACTTCTGCCTTGACTAGCTGGCCTTGGGTTCAGCTCTCTGGGCCTTGCTTTCCACAGTGTTGATACCACTGAGCTCTTTTGTAAAGCAGTTTCAAACTTTGTTTATCTGATGTGGTGTTATTTCATTTTTCCTTCATAGGTAAATATCTTATCATACTCCTTTAATGTGTGGCTCCTCATATTGGCAACATTCACTTCCATATGGGCTTTTATAGCAGTCACTGTCCTGCTGCTCAGGTGCCTCAGATTGTATTTAATTTATGTTTTCTTTAGGTGCTTATGCACACATTATTATATGAAATTACAAGTCTAGAGACTGGGACAGAAGACTGAGCACTGTATAATATCCTAAGGCCAAGGGCTATAAAATCCTGTTCAGAACATTATGCATGAAAAATGCCCTTTCATCTTACCAGCTTTTTTCTTCTCTCTGGCTGTTGTATTCTGGACAAAAAGCGAGGGAGAAGCCCCAGTTTTAATCCCATAGGGAGTACAGGGCAGTGAACATTATCCAGTTCCTTCTGCCTGGAACAGAACAATTTGTGTTTGATTAAAACTGAGAGACTGACAGCTTCAGAAACCTCAAGATCCTAACACTGTCTGCTTACCCTTGCTGTGTGTTTCCTTGTCCACCCCTGCACTGTGCCAGCCACACAGTCAGACCTTTCCTCACTGCTGGCCAAAGTTTGTCTTTCATGAAGATCTCTGGGCTCTTTCCTGGGTTTTTTCTATCTAGTTCAAAGTTATAGTGTCCAAGCCCTTTGAAAACAATGATTTGTATATTTTCACAACACCTTTGGGGCAAAGATGCACAATGTTCCCGTGCCAAATTTCAAAGCCCAGCTCTAGAAGTGCAGGTTTGCCACAGCTCCTCAGCATGACTCTTCCTCTGGTCACACACAGTGGGGAGCAGGCCTGTGCCATGCAGCAGCAGGTCCCTGCAGCTACAGGCAGTGCTGCTGGCATGTTAACCAGCTGCATAAATCACCAGAGATTCACGTGAGCCGCATAATCCTCTGGGCTTCAGTTACTCACACCAAGCTGGGCGATGTCCAAAATCCACACAGTGCCCTCCCTGCAACGTGGCTGCACTCTGGAGCCTGTTTGGTGCCTCTCCCTACCTGTCCCTTGCCCTCACCTCCAGAGGAGGCCTCCACATCCTATACAAGGACCTTAGAAGAGGGGACAAACCCACCTCCTTTGCACTTGCTTGGCTCATTAATCCCAGGTGTGAATCCATGGAATTGTGTGTGGAAGGAGGTTTGCTCTCTACCTCCACAAGGGCAGACACACTGCATTTGTGCTTACTTTACAATTGCACTTGGAACCACAGAGCAAGAATATAACATAGCTTCTAATGTAACCATATATTTATTTTGGTTACGTGCAGCTTCAAGACAAATTTAAAATGGTGCTGGACCGTGCTGCTGCCCTCAAAAGAAGTTTGTCAGCAGAGTAACAATAATGTTCTGCTCCTGAAAATGATGTGCTGGGCTTCATGGGCGGCTTTTAGGTTTGAATGCTTTCCTTCCCCTTTGATATTTGAGCTCTCCCTCCAAAGCAAATCCTTCGAGTGTGTACACGGCTCTCCAAGCAATGGTCACGGGAGGACAGGGACAAAACACAAAAAAAAAAAGATGCTGACGGCATCTGAAAGTGATTTGCAATCCCAGCCACAGGAGATCAGTCACATTAACACAGTAATTTATACACTGGGGATGGTGCTTCTGAGATTCTTCTAGAAATTTCTTTTGGAATTATTAGGTATCCAAACTACAATTGGAACTAACACACCAGAGGAGTGAGACAGAATAGATAATACTGACTAAGCACCCCAATCCCTGTCTCACAGCCCCAAATCAAGCACATTGCCACCAAGCACACAACTGCAGTGACCAGTCAGAGAGGATCTGGGGCTGGGATACTGAATTAAATCACGTAACACAAGCTGGGATGTTGCATCATGAGAGGATCCTTCTGGGATCTGAAGCATCTACACTGGCCACAGCCCAGCCTTGCCACAGCAAAGCCTGGTTGTCTTTGAGAAAAAAAAATGGCAGTTGGAGGGTTTGGAAGCTGTGAACATCAGATGTGCTTAAGGTAAACATAGAAGCAGCTGACTTTTTTTGCAAAATCTGCAATAAAATAACAGATAATAAAAGTATATGATAAATAACACAAGGAGCATATTCAATGAAACAAGAAAAAAAAAACAAAACAAAAAAACCCAACAAAAAACCAAACAAAAAAACCCAAACAAACAAAAAAAAGTGAGGCAGGCTACTAAGGCTGCTACTGAGAGAGTAAGACACCTGCCACAGCAAACTCATCTCTGCTGATCCTGTGGGGCAGAAACCCTGCCCTGGGTGGTGCCATGTCTGGCTGCACACCCACATCCCTGGGCACACAGCAATGCCACTGGTGTCAGTCCTGCTTGTGCAAAATGTTCAGAGACCTCTGATGCTCTCAGGAGCAGGGAGTGCCTGATTCGTGGAGAGATGAATTTAATTCACAGTAGACCAAATAAACAACAAACAGGCAGAAAAACCAGCCAGCTACTAGCCATCTCTGGTTCTTCCCAGCCCAGACAAGGGACTGGCTTCTACTCAGGCACGTTAGGAGTGGAATATCTGCTCTCAAATGAGTTCCTTGACAGCAGAGAATGCTGTCATTGCACAGAGGCACTGTGACTGACACCAGCACAAACGAGGCCAGAGCCTGGCTGCAGAGACTGAATGGAGAAAATGTCAGAGCCCTCTTCTTCAAGGCATTTATCCACACAGTCACTATCTGAAGCACCTCAACCCTGCCCTTCTTCCATCTCTTTTTTCCACCTGGTCCTGTAAGCTCCTTGGACCAAAGGGGGTTCCCCCCACCCTCCATCCCAAGCAGGTCCCTCACTCTCCTGCCACAGGAAGAACTCGGCATGACCAGTGCTACCCTGAGGAGCAGCCAGGGTCCATGAACTGAAGCCTCTCCCTTCTCCTGCTGCCTGCCCAGGCTCTGAAGCCTGGCACATCATCCAGAGATCCTCCAGGTTGTTTTCTGCCATGGGAAGCAGTGTCAGAAAGAGCAGTCTGAGCCATGCAGCCCCAGGGTTAGAGAGGAGCTGACAGTGACTGATGACTGTAGGTGCTGCAAGAACTGCTGCTCCTCACGTTACCCAAATGTCAGGGGGCTACAGTGATGTTATTAAAGCACCACAGGAGTGCAAAGATCTGTGTAAACTGAGAGGATAATCACCATGCAGGCAGAGCAGAAGCTGTTAGACAGTGCTGAAATTATGTTCTCTGGTAGCCCTCTGATTTGGCACGTGACTTGATACACTAAAAACATATTGTGTTTTTATGTCCATGATAATTGCTTTTCCTGCAGCAGACAGTAATTTGTAAAATGACTTTTCTTCTTCCCAAACCACTCAAAATTTTGCAAATTGTTTTCCATGAACTAAAAGTGGTTTAGAAATAACCTTGGCTCAGGGAATGGCTCTGTTATGGGGCTTTTGCTGTCATGACAGCCAGCTGGGATAAGACAGTTATTTCTAAATTACTCTATTTTTTACATTAATATCTCTTTTAGAGCAAAACAGCAGCAGGAACAGTATTATTCCTGTTGTGTG
>VZUA01100507.1:2110-20502 GCA_013401035.1 Horornis vulcanius
CTGACTACAATAGAAAAGAGACCCTGACGTGCCAGGTGTGATACAATTTTCTTTTTTCTCTAGGAGTTTTAAGAGAGCTATGCAGTCACTATTATGCAGGATTATAATGGGAAGCAGACAGCACATTCAGGTGACAGCCATAAATGGGGAAACACAGAGATCTTCATGCTGGACCTCAGGGAGTTTGGGTCTAAATGTATCCTCCCATGTACCTACCTCACCATGGTAAGGAATTCCCCTCTTGTAATAGGAATCCATATTCCTGAACATCACTTGGTCTTTTTCTTGGTGGACTGAAACGTAGTCAGAGGCCTTCATCTGGATACCTGTGAGACACACCCAGTACAAAGGAGATGAAACAGAAATCAAACGCAGGCAGAAAGCCGTTCCTTTTGAAAAGCTGTATGGAGTGGTGGTGCTCTGGAGGGAGAGCTACACAAAAAAACCCTGTAATTGTTGCCTGTTTGCCACACAGATGGTGATCCAGGGGATTCCTCTCAGGAAGATCCATGCAATAGCTTTAATCAGTTACTCCCAACATCCACTTGGTGTTACCTGTCCCATTTTCAGTGACGATGCCTTCTACGTTGAGGCTGGCATACATCATGGCATAGCTGCGGTAAAGCTGGAATTTTTTGATGGAGATGACAGTGTTGAGGCAGCCATCCTTCCCCAGCTGAAAGAGCAGCACAGAGGGGAAAAACCATTTTTCTCAAGGTCTGCAAAATTGCTCCTCATTATGTATGAATGGGTCTCTGAAGAACTCCCTGCCTCCCTTACATTTCTTGCTTCCCAGCTCCCATCCCAGATGATTGTTTCAATATCATTTACTCTAACACCAGGAAACTTCTCTCCTTATCCCTGCTAGTCCTCTCTGTGCTCATGCTCCTTCTTAGACCCATTTTGGATGATGGTTGTGCTCTGTGACCGCAGCACATTGAGTCTGAGCTGGTGGACAAATTAATCATACATTTAGTATTAAGTGTCCTCAAAGACTCCCAGCAGAGATCTGCTGATTAGATTTGGTAAGAACACAGCTCCAGTGTTTCAGAAATGATTACAAATTTACATTTTCTTAAGCTTCTCTCCTTCCTACTGATTCTTTCTGAGGGAAAAAACAATCTTTCAGTGAGGTCTTTCACATTGCCAGTGAGATCGTGAGGAAAACCACACCACTGAGATTGTCTCTCCGGTGTTCCCTTGGAAATTAATGAGGTCACTGAATACTGTGCCACACATTGGGTAGTAAAGCTGACAAGGAAGAAAGGACTTGTTAGGTATCATACCAGTCCAGTGACAGCTTCACAGGTTTTTTTCCAGTTTTGTTTACACAGTGGACTGTAAAAGCGCTGCTGACACACATTAATTTGGGCATTCCCTTGCACTGGCTGGCCATAAGTGTACCTAGGAGAGGAAGAAACATGAGAATTCAATCACGTGGATTTAACATGAGACCTGCAAAAGCTGCAGAGCAATGCAGACTTGAAAATCCCTCCACAATACCCAGAGCACAGACAGAAGAGCATCTGGGACTCAACCAGCCCTAGTAGAATTCCCTTCTACTATTTTTAGTCTGTTTCTGCCATTTTGTTGGAAAACCCCTTCTTCACCATTGTTTTGGTGCAGTTATTCTTTAAGGTCTGAAGCTGGAAAACAGTGCTGGACTCAGGATATCATTCCCTGCAGCTTTTTCTCATTAGTACCTTACATAAGGCAGAACATATTGCAGAAAGACATCCTTCTAGCTTATTCACCCTTTTAGCTCCTGGCACCCTGCACTTTGGCTGCAATTTTAATGATAGACTCTCATTTTCTGTAATAATAAAACAAAACAGCTAGCAAGTAGGAAGTGCTTGCTTTGGGCACACACAAACACTCCCAGTTTTAATACTGCTATGTAGCAGGAGAAGAGTCATCCTCTTTTATATCATGAAAGTCATAGCTAAAGGAATTGCTCTAAGCCACATGCTGAAGCAGCAGCAGGATCTCTGCTTCCCAGCAGAGCACACCATCCAATGCCTATACCATTTGTTGTGTACAACTGTGTTGTCTTCAGCTCTGATACTTACGAAGCACAAACGTTCACCCTGACTTCTTCATCAAAGAAAGAAATCGTCTTTGGCCCAGTGGTTGTCACTTCAAATTTTGGCAGCACTGAGAATGTAATGTGAATATGACTGATCAGCAACTGCATGCCTTGCAAAAGGTGTGTGTGTATGTAAGACAGTAAAAAAACAGTTGGCAAAGATATGTTCACCAACAAGGGAGAGGAAATGGATCAAAGAAGAACCTAACTAGGAACTGGCTGTAGTATATTACAATAGAAAATGCAAACTTCAGTGGCAAGATGAATAATTTCTTTAAAATTAAATAAGAATCATACTAATAACTGTAACAGTCACAGCAAACCCCATGATAAATCACTTTAATCTCTTTTCTTAAAGAAAAATGAGTAATGCCAATGTCTCAAACTAGTTAAGCCCTGGAGAAGTTATTATGCAATCCAGTTGCAGTGAAGGAGAAAGGCAACAGATTAAGTGAAAAAATAAAATCAAATAGATTGCTGACACTGTCTCTCTTCAACTTATCTTTTATCCCAGGTCACCAGCAATAATGACAGCATAGCTGGGAAAGGCCTGTTCCTCATGCACCAGTCCACCCAGCTCTCTCCATGCCTTTCTTTTCCAGGCATGATGTAGGAGAGAATTCAAAGACTTTGAGAATTCAAAGACTTTGAGAGCTCAAAGGACTTAAACTGCACTAGTAGCTTTTATCTGACTTAGGCAGAGCCTCACTGCTGGCACAGGGTAGTTTATGAGCCTTTGCTTACCATATTCCTCCACTCTGAAGGACTGGTACTCTTTTTCACCTGACTTTGTCTCCACAGTAATTTGGTAGGACCCCAGAATAGGCTCTGGGATTAGTGGAAAGGAGAGCTGGACAATTCCACGCTTTGATGTCACCTCCAGCCACTGGAAGATCTTGTTTTGCTCTGGATCCTGGAAGAAAGAGATGTACCAAAACCTTTATCACCATTTCTTGCCTTCTTTCAAGGCCTCTCTTCTGACATATTGGCTAAATGTGTCACTGGCTAAGAGTGCTTTGGGGCTGATGATGTGTGCTTTCTTTTCATCTCTGCTTGTGGATTTAACAAACCTAGGTTTATGTTTAACTGGGAATTAGCTACACTGACAGATGGCCTCAGATCATTCAGAAACAGTTCCTGATTGGGACATAGGTTGTGTCAGGGACACAGGCTGCCTATCTATGACACTCTTTCTGACTCAACTGCCTTTGTAAAGCAGGAGTATTATGCTGGCCTCTCTTAGAAAGTGCTTGCAGGTGTAGTGATGTGAAATGTGGTAGAAGATGATTCATTGTTAGCCCGTCCCCATGAGAGCATGGCATTTCAGAAAGTCACTATTCTTATGCCTATGTATGAGAATGAGGCTGTTTCACCAGTTATTTGCTGTAGTCCTCCCAAGGAAAGCCTGGACAGAACACTCCTGTTTGAACTCCAATGAAAGCAGATCAGCAACCCCGTGCCATCTCTGACTAACAGCTCCAGTTCTGCTGATTTCTTCTCCTCTGGTGCTTGATGCAGGATATTGCCACTGTTCAACCTCAAATCCATTGGCTTTAAGTGGTGTGCTCTGGATGAGTGTCCCTCAGCTGTTGACTCTATGGGAATGATGGAGCACAGTCCTTCCAAAGGAACTTGTGCTTTAATCTCATGTTGTATCTCTTACCTCAATGACGATTCTAGGATACTGGAGGAAGAAATAAAGGGAGAGAAAAAAAATCAAAACAGTAATCTAACAGTGGGAGTTGATAAACACTAGAACATAAGGAAAGCTGTGAATAGCTTTTTCTGGATAAAGAGAACTGGGCCAAGGAAACAATTTACAGCTCATGTCTGTAATTAAGTAGATAATTTTAAGAGGATAACCTGCTTGTGAATTTATCTTTTCTGCAAAAATATCCAGTCTTTTTCTACATATGTGAGACTACAAAATCTGTGTGCTGTGAGAGATTTCCACAAGTGCTTTCAGAGTCTTGCCCTCTACAAAGGCAGGGAAATGATGGAGTGAGTGTGAAGGTAAGGAGCTACAGCAAATATACAAAATATGAAAAATATCAGAGAGCTTATTCCAGGCCCTTCTTATTGAATATCTAAGTGAGAGAGTCTTAGTGAAGAGGTACCTCAAGAGGGTACTTGAAAAGTTTTGACTATCACTCACACTTACCGTCTCCTGAACAGGTCTGAACTGGGTATCCAAAGTGACCACACGAAACATCACTGAAAAAGACACAGGATAAAAAAGAATTACAGAATCATCAAGGTTGGAAGAAACCACCAGAACTCTCTAGTCCAACCATCAACCTGGCACCAAGTGTCAGGTCTCCAAGTGTCACATGCAGATGCATCTATCATTTATTTGATTAGCAGTGATAAATAACTTTCAGTACACAGCTTTGCCCAGGCTTTTTCAGAAAGCTAAAGAGTGTCCAGAGAACATGAAAGGATTATCTTAGCCAGTGAAAGAAGAAAACCAAAATAAATGTCAGCTGAAATATCTTCAACTATTATCCATTATTATCCACTTGGACTAAAGCAACCTCTGTAGTAAATGCAATTTATTGCCTTCAATCCTTCTTGAAAGACTCCATTCTTTGGAGCATTTCCTAAAAAAACTTGTTTATACAAACCAGTTCAATGAAAAAATCATAGAGAAGGAAGAATTTGTCTTTCTTCTAAATGTAGACTCTGTGCAGCATTGGAGTATAATTATGCTAAAGAGATGGCGAACTCCACCACGGTTAGTACTGTCATTTAAAAGTTGTGATGAAATCAGCTCTTTGAAATAGATTAACAGTTAAGGTAAAAGAGCTGTTGACAGGAAACGAGGTGCTTGCTTCATTTTTATGTTAGCTTTATTAGCTGCAAATGTAGCCTATTATCTTCTGTATTTTTAAGGATACTTTTTATATGATTCTCCTCAAGCAAACCTGACAGAACCTAAGATCCTGCAGATGCAATTAAGTAAGTATAAACACATGAATTGTACTACTTTGTTGCACTGTTGTGAATTGGCTCTATTTTTCACTAACTTTCATGATCCCAAACTCAGATGAGGTTTTTATTCCACAAGAGTAAGTTTCTGTCATCCTTGACCCACCCTTGCCCTCAGTTTCTCACTTTTCTAGCTGACTCAAACCCTTCATCCACCTGTTTGTCCTGGCTTGTAGAGGGGTTTGTCCGTCTGGACAAAGACAGCACCACCCACATTCTGAATCGCCACGGATCTTCTCTCAGCTAAGTCAACTGTGGCACCTCTAGCTGAGAAGGAAATGAATGCCATGGGATCAGAAGCAGCAGGAGGAACCTGGGGAGGAACAAAATCCCAGAGGAAAAATGGTAAATGAGGCGTGCTGAGGTTCCCTGATGCCCAGATTTTTAGAGTAAGACACTGTAAGTTGAGTCATAAATTACTTTATAGAAAGTCATGTGAAGCCCCACCTTTGTCAGTGAGATAATTTCTGGGAATTTCTGCTGTGGAACGCCCCTATTCTGTCACCAGGTAATAAAATTTGAAGCTGTGCTCTGTGCTATGCATTTCCCTGCTTACATGCAGGTTGCCATGGCCATATACCTTTAATTCTGAAATGTTTTCTCCTACTGCATTCTGGAAGACCTCACCTTGGGACTCTTTTTCTTGTGTGTACAGATCTTGCAGAATCATGGGAAAGGGAATAACTGCTACCCCTCTGGGTTTTCTTGCTCGGTGCTTAAACAGTTCCATAAGGAGCATGCAACTATGATGAAAATCTAAAGCTTTTTCTTATTCATTCTTTGAATGGAGATGGAAAGTCTTTCTCTAGCTCCCTTCTACAATCCATAGGGGATTTTTTCCTATTTTGTCAGCCTTTCCAACAATTTAACTTATTTTAAGCACTTTGTCCTCCTCACTGACAAGAAGAGTTGCATTCAGAATTATTTCCAGCTACGACACCCTCTTCAGGAGTTTCAAAAGAGGAAATACCTTGAACTCGCTGCACTTGAAGAGGTCACTCTCTGCCACGGGTTCCTCAAAGAGAGTCTTCTGGGCACTGCCATATTCCAGGACGACGCTCACTGCCAGGGGCTCGCTGAGGTTGTGCAGCTGCACACAAGCCGTCTGTGGAGCGTCGCTCCGCACAACCGACGGCACCAGCAGCACATACTGCCTGTAAGACCAGGCCAGAAAGCTCAGTCATGCAGGAAAGACAGAGCAAACCAGAGAGGAAAATACCACAGAAATGCCATAGGTGTGAAGGAAGACACGGTCCAAAGCTTGCTCAAACCAATGGAAGGATTTCAATTTCTTTCAATGGATTTTAAATAATACGCTAAGAAAGTACAAATGTCAACTTTTCAACCCCTTGCAATTCTTTCTGAGCTGATTGATTGGCATCATTCCGTGCAGTGTCTTACCCAGCATGATACTGCACCTCTCCATTCCAGGTATTTACACAGCTCCAATTACTGACGTGGCTAAAGCACAGTAGCATTTGTCCTGCCATGACCTAGGTGTTACTTGAACCTCTGCAGCCTCCCATAAGGAGGAGCAGTATTTAGCTTCTTCTTAGGATCAATGACAAAAATATTAGTTAAGACTTGCAACAATCTTTTAATATCTCGTTCTCTGGATATCTTTTCGATAAGAACTGACGTAAGTCAGTTGCTTAATGTACAAGAAGTGATCTTGCTTTTCCATTTTGCAGAAAATTCCAGGGAATGCTCAGTCTAATCTACATGCTCAATTCTGTTTCCTTGCCTCTGTTTCCATGCTTCTCCCTGTGTTGTTTTCTTTGTTTCTTTCTTCCATTGAAGTTTTTTTTTTTTTACTTATCCTCTGTGTAATTAGGGCAGCCTTCTTTCCCTGGAGTACTCCTCTGAAAAACATTCCTTCATATTTGCTATGTTTGTCTAAAATTCTGTTGCTGTCCACCAGTTTGCTACTCTAACTACTCTTTCCAAATAATGGAATTCAGGATTCATGAGTTGGTTTTGTAACACAACATCAATCACACAATCTTTTCTTGCTTATCTGACCCTTTCCCTTTTTTTCTCCCACAGCTTTGCCAGCTCATATTGCCTTTATTTTTATTTTCACTTGCCCAGTTCAGACTGCATGAAATTCAAAGACCAAAATTCAAAGTATTAAAATTAACAGCATATTGGAGGAAGCTAAGCTGTCTTTCACAGTGTTTTCCTTTAGAATTTCTGAGAAGAGTGTTTAAGCTCTAATGCAGGTGTATTTTTGAATACTGTGGCTGAAATCATCTGTTGGTATAAAGCCATGGACACTGACAGTGCTAATAGGAATACTAATTGTACTGGGTTTGCCATTCAGCATGGTCTTAGTCCCAGCCACTGTCTGGCCTCTAGCACCTCCCCATACACTCTGCTCTCTCTGTTCTGCTGATGCATATCAATCCTAATTATTGGTATTACCTGTTAGTCTAGTCTTGAGTATCCTTGCCACTTTACCCATACCCATCACACTTCAGCTGCTCAGGTTCCAGGTTTCTGTCATTCACAGTGGATTTCACAGCAGTTTTATGATGTAGACCACCATTCCAAACCATCCTTCAATGTCATCTACTTCCAAGCCAACACATTTAAGGAACTATATCTCAAATATCCTGTTTATTATATAGCAGTGTCCCAGAAGAAATAAGCTGGTGGGAAATACAATAAAGTATGTTATCATAAAGATACAGAATGTGTGACCACTTACGTTTCAGAAGACACTATGGGAAACCAGTTCAAGGACAGAATACTGAGAAGAATCCTTGACCACATGTCTGTGCATGAAGAAACGGAGAGACTGATCTCAAGCTGACAGCCTGTCCCTGGTTTTTAAATTGGCCTGAAATGGTGCTCCTCCTCCATGGCATCAATCACAGTCTAACAAAAGTTATTTACATAAAATTTGCATACGTTCAATTTCCTCAATGCTGTTTGTTCTCACACTCCTTGAGCTCCCAAGCAATAGCTTTGGAAAGCTCTCGTATTTCACATAGCTCTGTGAGATATTGCAAGCCAAACCGGTTCCTGCCTATATGATTGTTTCATTGAAGCTTACCTCCCTGATTATCGTGCCATTGAGTAAAGATTCCTTAATGTTTCAACTTGTTAGTATTTGCCACTGCTTAAGTATTTCCTTGTTCTGCAAAGGTGTCCTGTAGACACATCACACAACAGAAAGAATCATAAAACACTGTTTTTTCATGTCTGCATGGGAGCCAGGATGGGTAAAAAATACACCAGCACAGTTACAGCTGCATTCAGAATGCATTAAAGGAAACTCCTAATGGTAATCTGGATTTCTTACTGTGGACACTAACATTTGGCAAGGAATGGTGTTGGCTAGTGGTCTACCATTTTTGCCAGTGGTCAGGACAAATATATTTCTAGGGAAAGGAATCTGATAGCGTTACTTCATTTGTTCACTCATCTGTCTGTCATTCTGTTTTTTGCCCCTCATTCCTGCTCCTCCCATTAAATGACTTGTAAATCCGTTGGTGAATTTTAGGAAATCTGAGAAGAAGTTTCAGAATAATTAATATCATAAAATAATTTAGATAGAAAGGAATTTCTAAAAAAACCCTCTCATTTTAAGCAGGGGTACCTTCAGAGAAGTCATGTTTTGAGTCTCTGGAGGAATGAAGAATCCACATCGTCTCTGGACTTCTGCTCCCATGATTAACCATCCATGCTGTGAGCATGTCTTGTCCTTAAATGAGAATTTCCCAAATTATAGAGTGTGTTCATTTTTTCTTGCCCTTTCACTGTGCACCTCCAAGAAGAATCTGCCCCTTTCTTCTCTATAATCCCACTGTACATTGTGGAAGACTGAAATTATGTCCCCACATAGCCTCTGTTTCTCCAGGCTGAATTAAATTAGATTGTTTCCTTCTGTAGGTTTGTCCCAGTCCCTGAACATCTCAGTGACCTTCCACTGGACTCCCTTCAGTCTGTCAATGCCTTTCTTGTACTGGATGCAGAACTTCTTTGTGGTCTCCCAACCACTGAACAGAGGGGAAGAACCAGTTTCCATGACGTGTTGGCTAAACTTGTGATAAAACTACCAAGGAAACAAAATAATCCATAGTAATTGGGGATTGGATTCACACCCTTACATAGGAAATGAAAAAAGGAGCCAACCTGAAAAAAGATAAGGTAGGCCAAACAACAACAGTCTGTAACTGCAGCCCCAGGGAAGTAACAGGCAATTTCCTTTCTACTTTATCTTCTCAACCAAACAGATGATGAATAGGAAGAGGAAGCTGAGTATATTTCAGCAGTAATTAGGACATGAAAAAGAGCTGGGGGCATAGAAAAAAGGTGTTGAGCAATGCAGAGAGGGCATGAAGTTATTTCAGTGGTAGAGAATATGAGGAGGAAATGAGGATTACTACAGTAATGTGGTGTAGAAATTGTCGTGTGCCTGTTAAAAGCCAGATTCTGCCAATTTCAGCTTCAATGGTAAAATATGTTCTTTCAACATTCTAGCTAATGATTCAGCCACACTTATTTATTACTAAATAATACATTTAATAATAAATTTAATTATTCTTCCCATCAGCATAGCTGACATTTAAAACTACCTATGCCTAACCAGGTTACTCACTCATCTTTCCTAAAACCTTTCTAACGACCGAGTTGGGACACAAAGGAAACTACCGCAGGTGCTGCTGGAGCTATGGAAGCTACTATTCCCACTATGTTATTAGTGATAAATATGACATAAAACTTCCCGGAATGATGTGGCCTCACAGTGACAATGCTGAGTGGCAGGTGTGTGTGTGCAAAGAGGGCAGTCACACCGTGAAGGAAGCTGCTTGCTTTAGTTGAAATGATGTCAGAAGACAGTTAACAGTATGTCATAGATATTTGCAGCTTTGAGCGCCTCAGACCCCATCTATTACTTTAAACAGGTACTTAGTAACAGGCAAAAAGAATTAAGGAGGAAGGAGGAAACAGTATACAACCCCAGGGTCCTGGTGTAAATTGCTCCAGAAGCTCACCCTTTATTTAAGTGCAGTGTGCCTTTAGCAGGATGGTAAGAGGAACTAGACATGGAAAAGAAAAAGATAAAGCATTTGAAAAACTGAAACTCTGGAAGAAACTATGTTCAGAACAATTAAAAAGCACATGTTTCTCTGGAAACAAGCTGTTGAAGTAATTCAGCGTAATTAATGATTCCAGAGGACCTCTTTGTGTTGAAGCAATGTTGCTATAAGGGCACATCAGTACCAAGACAGGCATAATTCTTCAGATCCCAGTGCTAAGAGGAAACTATTCCAGGTGTCTTTGGCAGGAAGGGAAAATGAAGAAATTTTCAGTTGTATGATTAAGAAACTAGGAGCCAGAGAGGACAAATCTGTAAGCACAGAGATCAGGATTTAACATGGAGAGATAATGAACCTCACACTAAGCCGCAGTTAGAGAAAATTCCTTGATACTGGGAATCTTAAACCAGTCTGTGGACCCACTTTGTATTGGCATAAGAAAAGATGGATATCATAGTTTGGCTAGAAATTTGATGAAATGAGGAACAGTGTCAACTTCAAGACCAAAGCAATGCAAATACAGATGTATGCTTGAGTCTCAAAGTAGAATCATGTCACATGCGTTTTGGGCAGCAGAAAATCAACGTCTTCAACTCAATCCACCCAGACTTCAGAAAGCTACTGCATTAGCTCTCTGTTATTAACCTATTTTATATACACATACTTTCCCCCTGCATTCTTTCTCTAGATAAGTCAAAGTGATGATTAGAGTTGCATTGAAAACATGTTTTTCACAAGTTAACTTTCTTTCAAATAAATTTGAATTTGCTGGTCCATTTTATCAGACTAAATGCACTTGCCTTCTTTTCTCTTTCCAGCTGGGCACACATACAGGCCAGGCAATGCGAAGTTTCTCAACCAAAGCTGAATCCATTAATCTTCTGTCAGTATTTCAGTGTTTAGCATGTACACTGCTCTAACAGAGCATTCTGTGAAGCTGTGGCTAGTCACATACAATATCCCAATTAGCTTGTGTAGGTCATGTCAAATATCCCTACACTGTCCCAAAATGCACAGCATATCTGTATGTGCAGGATCTAGGCACAAGATACACTCACAAATTGGAAAATAAAGCAGTATGAATAATATCTATCTGGCATGCAGAATGCTGCATAGTCGGAATGTGGAGCTGAGACATTCAAATTCTTGGTCAATACTGATCTAAGTCATGCCTGTTTTCCTTTTTGTCAGAGAATCAGCAGGAAGCTAACGAGAAACGTGAGCATCTTTTAGCAGTGAAACCTTGGATTTCCAGAAGAGTGAGTAATATATAATTACCTGTTTCTGCTCTATGGCTTCACTTTATATTTGCACAACACTGCAAAGCAAGGACTGTAAGTACTTTCTAAGTCATGATTTCACCTGAGGTAACATACAGACAATTCACCACACCCCACACATTACAATACCTGTTTTATTGCCTGATTTCTGTACCTGAAAGAGGTGGATATGGGATCAGAGCCCCAGCTTCCATTTGACTTAGGCAAACACTGTCACGACAGTCCCAGGCTATATTTTCTCAGGAAATTATGATGTGATATATGCTTTTCCACAACACATTCATCAAATGCACTGTGATGAAACATCTTCTTTTAAAAAGCCAACATATCTCTGAAAAGTGTTGTGCATATCTTAAAGTTTGCATACTCTGGATAAATTTGCCCACGCATCCTTCTATTTTTCCAAGGCATATCCTTTCCTGCAAGCTTTTAGGTTTGCAAGTGAAAGTATTTCTCAGAATGTTCACTGGCAAGAGGCCACAATGTGGTTGGTAGAGTATTCTGTATCATTTCCTGTTGAATGGATGGAACATTTTTCTGATTTTGCTCATTTGCTGTAGAAATAAAGATCAGGTCATGTTAAACATTGTAACACTGTTCTGTTGAGAAGAGCAAACCATAAACTATTCAGTACCTGAAAGGTCTTTTTTATGGATAGACTGTTAGTAAATTAACTGCTGAGCTTTCAACACCATATGTATTGAACATGTTTTAGTTCTGCTTCTGAAAAATTAAGTATTACAGACCCATATATCATGAAACGCTTGAAATACCAACCATTTTTCTTTATCTATAAAGTATACAGACATCCTTGAAAAATACTTACTGTGTCTAAATGATGAAAATAGGAGAGTGTAAACATAGCAGGGCAGGCTAAGAAAAAGAAAGTTTAAAAAAGATCAGCAAAGGCAATCAAAACCAGCCATCANTATTACTGTATTTAAATGAACAACTTGATATTAAAAATCATTTATCATAAAATACCCAACAATCTATGAAGAAGGCAATTTTTATGCAGTAATTATGTTGCTGACATTCTGAATTAGCTCAAAATCTTGAAAAAAAATGACATATTCAATGTAAAGATTTCATTGTTCCAGAACTTTATCATAAGAAACCACAAACATGTATTTCATTTGATCACAAAGGACAAAAATGTGTGACAGTGAGCCTTTTAGAGAGTAAAATTAATTTTTACTTCAGTAGAAAAGCTTTCCTATCTTCATTGTTTTCCTTGCTCCCTTATTCATATTTTTCTGAGCTTTAGGTCAACATGGGCAAACTGACTCACCAGGTTTTACACCACCCAGACAGTAATGGAGTTAAAATAAAGAAACCTATTTGAGAGCTTCCTTTTTGAAATATCATCATTGCAAATTTTGTGTTCTGATATAAAGAAAATGAATCAGTTCACTCCAGACTGAGGTTCTGAATAATCTCCCACTCCTTGCAGTTAAAGGACCTCATCTGGGTTTTGCATTTTTTTGTTTTTAAAGAGAGAAATACATGAGCCCCCATACTAGTCCACTCAAACTCCTCTCATTTCATGGAATCGTCTGGTCTTACCCTTTCAGAAACATCCAAACTCTACCAGTCAAAGCAAGAGTTTGCAGTCTTAGAAAAGTGAGATTGATACCCCAAAAACATTGCTGCCTTTACTTCTTTGAGTTGACCCAGTTCTGGGCCCCTCAGTTCAGGAAGGACATTGAGGTGCTGAGGTGTGCCCAGAGAAGGACAATGGAGGTGGTGAAGGGTCTGGACAGGGTATGTCCTGTGAGCAGTGGCTGAGAGCTGGGGTTGTTCATCCTGGAGCAAACAAGGCTCACGGGAGACCTCCTCACTCTGCAGAGCTGCCTGAGAGAAGGTTGTAGCTACGGGGGGTTGCTCTCTTCTCCCAGGCAACCAGCAATGGGATGAGAAGAAATGGCCCCAAGTTGTACCGGGGGAGATTCAGGTTGGACATCAGGAGTAATTTCTTTGTGGAAAGGGTTGTTAAACATTGGAATGAACTGTTCAGGAAAGTGGTGGAGTCACCATCCCTGGAGGTGTTCCAGAAACAACTTGATGTGCCAATTTATGCCGTGTTCTAGTTGACAAGGTAGTGGCCAGTCAGAGGTTGGGCTCAATGATCTCATAAGTCTTTTCCAGCCTTAATGATCCTATGATCTTTGCCAAATGACATTTCACAAGATCTGCTCAGGCTGAGGCTGTAGTTGGTCCACGAGCCAGGAAAGATCTGCTCACTCCGTAACATCAGCTAGAATATAGTTGGAACAACAACCTGTGGGCAACTGTTCCCCAGCTGCAAGATCCAAAGAAACAAAAAGACACCATGCTGGTAACCAAACATCTTGATCATGAAACTTCAAACTGTAAACATTACAAAGACCAGATCATTTAATGGATAACCTGAGAACTAGTTAATATGGTCTTATTTGCTGCCAGATATTCAGGAGAATTGGTAGTTCAAAGACAGGAGAGATCTTGTGTAAAGTGAGGTGATCTCTCTTTGTATGTTAAGACCTTATTTTTCCAGTCTCTTAAACAATTTATAAGTAATGGCTCCAAGACAGACCTTGCAACTCCAAGATATCCATTTAGTACAAAACGTTTTTCAGGGATGTTGTTCAATCTAACAAAGGCTTACAGGCTTTCTTCAGGTGATGTGAAAAAACTGCCACATGCAGTTTCAAGTCACATGCACCTGCTGTGTTGTCTGCTGTAATTCTGCAAGGGGCAGCACTTGATTTAACTAATCTGCAGGCAAAAGAATGCTGGAGAAGGCTTTAAGAGTGATTCTTCAGGCAGCACAGTAAGTCTTTTTGTATTCCTCCTCATTTTTCTGAAGAGCCAGTCATTCTTCCAGTGACCAGGACCAAAGACTCTGCAGATCTAATCACTTTGTGTGTCCATCTCACTTTTTCCAACCAGTAAGATCACGCTGCAGGTTGTTCCCTTAAGGACCTTGCATTTTCTAGGAGAATCACTTTTGGTGGTACAAAGCCCTGACAGCTGTTGATGCCTTCTGGGGTCATGGGAGTGATCTGTGTGTAGAAGATCTGTGTGGTGCCCATGCATCTATGTGTATCTGTGGTGTGTGCATGTGCCTACTAGGAATAGCAACCTCAGCCTCACTACTAGTTACACCAGGAATTTCACCTCTGCTGGCTGACAAATTCTGCCCACCTTAATGCTTTTCTGCACTGTGTGCTTTAAAAGAGAAATTTAAGGACTCAAGCACAAGAAGAGGGCTCTGTCTTCTATCTGATTAGGGAAGACATTTCAGTAAAAGGGATATTGAAGACATGATCAGAGCTTGAAAACATGTTACATTATTTGCAGACTTTTGTGTCAACCCATTATTCCAATCTTTTCCTAGGAGGAAAAGAAAATAAGCAGAAGCACCAGTGTCCCACTCTCTCTCTATTTGCCCAAGTAAATCTCAGAAATTTTTAAGCACTCCTAGCTGCTGAGTTCCTAAAATAAAGCCACATAGCAAAGAAAGTTCCATAAATTAACAAAGAAATGCTTTGATATATAATTTGTATTCGGTGTTCCTAGAGATCCTCAAATGTAACTGCTTGACTGAACATGGGGAGCCCTTACACTGAAGACCATGTCTCTGGAGGCAGCATATTACTAAGCAGGGGCTTTACATTTTTGTAGCCAAGAAACATGTCAAACCTTTGCAACAACAAGTGGAATAAGAAAATAAGTCTTGGTGTGGCCCAAACCTGCATTTTTTAAATGCATATTTATTTTTAATTAAATTACCTTCAATTGTGTAACCAATACCAATTCCCTTCACTCATATTAGTAAAATGCTCTTATTTTCTGTGTGCCTGAATCTGAAAGGACCAAATGGTCTCTCTCTTAAAACAGTAAATACTGTTCAATCAATGCTGAAAGCAAATGCTTTGAGCCACTGACACTTAAGGAAAAACGGAATATACCAAGAAGTGGCCTATGTCACCTTCCAGTCTACAACCAATTTTTCTGGGTACTGGTGCTGCAGTACAAGGAGGGTATTTCTACATGCTCCTGTTAATGCCAGATATATACTTATGAAAATCGTGGATAACACTGTTGTGTTGCAGACTTCTGTCCCTATTCCAGGCTCCATAAGAGCTAATAAAAATAGCTATTCCTGAGTGCATGCAAGAACGAGTCCAGCTACATATTCAGGACTCTCTTGAGCAGGGGGGAATGAGGCTCTCCAGCCACAGACCAAAGCAGAGCTGGTTTGGAGATGATTCTGCAGTAAAGTCTTCTCCAGGCCTAGTGAACCACACTAACAAGGTGTGCAGGAATAGTATTAGCTTGGCATTATAGTCTCTGGATGACTACCTAGTAATTAGTGAGCAATCATGAACAGCTCTTGAAATGTCCCCAGCCATCCTGGGACTGTCAGGAATTGGGAGTGGTGGCCATGGGTGTGGTGAAAACGCACAGACAAGCAGAGATAAACTCAATGCCAAACTGCCAAGGCCAAAAGCTGCTGTTAGGCCTCAGTTTTCCTTGGCATTCCCATCTGAAACCACAAAACCAGAGTTTTGTCTCTGCTCTAACACCTAACCACGGAGGTGACCACAGTCAGCAAGAAAAAGGCCAGCTACCAGCTAAGGCTTACACAAAAGAAGTGGTCAGCCCTGAGAGCTATTGCTATTGGCAGCCCATTTTCTAGTCCCACCCAAACCAGAGCTCTGTCCTTAACACCTAAATGCACCATGACACTCTGCAACTCTCCCCAAATACAGTTCCAAAGTTGAAAATATCCAGGAAGTGCCCCCACGGAAAGGTGCCAGAAAGCTCTTGCTGGCTTTTGGTTTTCCCCTGTAGCTTTTCAGCAGCAGCACCAACACTAAAGGCTACATGCCTTCCTAGCCAACTAAATACCATCACACTCTCTGACTTGACAGAGGTAGAGCTCCAAAACTGAAAGTGCCTGGTGACTGCTCCAACAGAAAAGGTGACAGAACAGCTGTTCCTGACCCTATCCTTCTCCATGCAGCCTTTCAACACTGCATCCAGATGGGAATATGAACTTGCCTAAGATGCCAGCTAAATGCATCATGACATCAAATAAGTTCAGATACTCAAAATACCAGGTGACAATTCCAAAACAATTGGTGACAAATCAGAAAGGTGTTGCTGGCCTTTACCTTCCTGCTGGAGCTGGCTCTTTCCCTGTGCATCCTACAAACTGCAGCACTGACACTGGGGCTATGCACTTGCCTTCCTAATTTAAGCATGCAATTTTTTGCAGTTTCAAATGACTCATGGTACCGGGTGAGTTCACCCGGGATCTTAGCCTCTGCTGGTAGTGCAGTTTAACAAAAATTATAGCAGATTACAGGCTGCAATAGGAGAATGAAGGCCAGCAAGGATTTTCTGTCCTGGCACCTTTTTGTGTGGGTGCAATCCGTGAATGTTTACAGTTTTCCATCTTAGTTGCTGGCTATTAAAAAGACAGGATTGCACTTTTAAGTGAGAAGGAAAACACATGGCCCCAGTGTTTCTGGTGTGGTTTGCAGACTGCATGAGGAAAGAAGCTTTCTAGACTGGCACCTTTTCTGTGGGAGCAGTCGCTGGACATTTTCAGTTTTGGAGCTGGAATCTGACACGAGTAAATAATGTTACGTACATGGAGGTGGGAAGGAGAGCACATAGCTCCAGAGCTGGTGGAGCAGTTTATAGTCTGCAGTGGAAGAGTGAAGGTCAGCACCGCGTTCTGCCGGGATGCTTTCTGCGGGAGCAGCCCGTGATGTGTTCCGGGCTGGAGCGGCCCTTGGGGTCCGGGAGGGAGCATCACCGTGCGCCGAGTTTGTTGGGCGAGTGCCTCGCCCCATCTAGTGGTTACATCGGGCGGCGCCGAGGGGAAGGTAAAAGCCAGCGCCAGCATTCCGTCCTGCCACATTTCCTGGGACGGCGCTGCAGCTCCTCTGCCTACAGCAGCACGGGCGCCAAGAATGCCCGCCAGAGCCAGGGTTTCCGTACCCACTCCAGCAGCTATCATGCCTGCTAGGACAGCACAGGTAGCTGTACAAGACCTTAGAGTGTCTTCCAGTACCTAAGAGGGACTTTCAAGAAGGCTGAAGAGAGACTTTTCTCAAGGGCAAATAGTGGTGGGACAAGGGGAAATGGTCTTAAACTGAAGGAGGGTAGGTTTACATTACACTACCATCCTCACCTGCCCTAAACCTTTCCACTTAAGCTTTTTGGAAAATTCTGCCAAAATTTGGGGTAAGTTGAGAGATGAACAAAATTACTTTGTCTGGTGCTTAAATTATTGATAATAATAATTTCCCCATTTCAGTCCCTTAAGTACATAATCTCAGAATCAGAATCACAGAATGGTTTGGGTTGGAAGGGGCACAAAAGTTGATCTAGTTCCAAGCCCCTTGCCTTTTTTTAGGCATGACACCCACTAGACCAGGTTGCTCAAAGCCTCATCCAACACTTCCAGGGATAAAACAGACACAGCTTCCCTGAGAGACACATGCCAGTGCTTCATCATCCTCATAGGAGAGAATTTCTTCCTGATATCTTATCTAAACCTTCCCTTTGTCAGTCTGAAACTAATGCCCCTTGTCCTGTCACTCCATGTCCTTGTAAAGAAATACCCCCTCCAGCTGTCTTGGAGCCTCTTTAGCTACTCAAAGGGGCTCTAGGGTCTTCCTGGAGTCTTCTCCAGGCTGAATAATCTCAACTCTCTCAGCCTATCTCTATAGCAGAGGTCCTCCAGCCCTCTCTGATCATCTTCATGTCCTCCTCTGAACTCACTCCAGCAGGTCCACGTCCTTCTCATGATGGGAGCGCCAGAACTGAACAGTTCAGTTTTATGTGATTCTTAGAGTATCACATCCTCTTGTGCTGTTCAGACCAAGGTAAGTCCTTCCCATGATCTATGATGAGTGTTTTGGAGCAACCTCTCTTTTCAAATCTCCTGTTCTTTGCAAAGCTTTGCTTTTTTTTTTTTTTTTTTTTTTT